>PISX010001832.1:0-180315 GCA_004024625.1 Mellivora capensis | reverse complement strand
TCACCCAGCCTGCGACCGGTTCAAGGTAACCCCGAGCTGAGAGCTCACTCCTCGGCTCTGTCTCTGTAGCCGGCTTCCCGCTCCGATACCTGCTAGCTCTGCGACACTCAGACACCCTTCTGTGACCCTGCGGGACCTGGGGCCACACTGACCCCGCGTGGGCTTCACCCCGGTTTAGCCTCTGGAGCGATGTCCCTCCATGGAGCAGACTTTTAAAAGTCCCGATTTAGTGCTCCGTGGCTCCGCCGCTTGCCGGGAGCCGGCCCCTCCCCCGCGGCTATCCTCCCGTCGCTTTCGATTCACTTCTCCGCCAGTCCTACCTTCCAGAAAGTGGTCGATTTCCTGTTTCCAGAATTGCTGTTCTTCCTCTCTTCGATCTCCCGTTGGATTTGTAGGTGTTCGCAATGGTTTGATAAGCTATCTAGCTGATCTCCTGCTACCTGATGTTGTCTCAGCGGCTACTTCTCCGCCATCTTGACCCAGAGACCGAAAAGATTCTTTATTTTACAAAATAATTCATTTCTATCTCAATGCATAATGAACATTCAAGGGACATCTAGGATATTATGTCACTTGAAAATAATTATTCACACCAAACTTACCAGAAACATGCTCTTGCACAATGGAAAATATAAACATTGACATCCCTGCTTTAGCTGGCAGGTAAAGCGTACGTTAGTAAAACTAGCATTCCCATTTTGCAGAGAGATTTAAGGCCTAGCGGTCACTGCACATTTTTTTTTTCCTAATCTGACTTCAACATCTAAAGGTCTTCCAAAAAACTTCTCTGCCAAAAATGACTCCCCCAGAATGAGGTCCTGAATATCAAAAGGTTTGCTCTAAGATTTAATTCACCCAGGCCAATGTGGGGAATCTGAAAGTAGCATTTGCTTGTCACATTAATTATGTGCTTGTCAGGTGGATCTAAGTGGGAAGAAATTCTGTGCTTGAGACTTTCCAAGACAATGTAAAACTGCTGTTTCTCATACTGGTTTTACCATGTCTTTGCAGAGGGGTCAGCCCAGGAAAAACCTTTGAGCATTCGGTTCCTCGGAGGCTTTCTGCTTGCGAGGACGGATGGCAGACCCCAAGGCTGGGGAGTGCAGATGGAGTGTCAGCTCTGCCAAGGCAGATGGTCAACCTCGGAGGCCAACTGTAGCTGTAGTGTATGTTTCTGAAGGGCCGGTCTCCATAGCTCAGCACACACGGTCTGGAGCTCACAGCGTGCACTGTGCTCGTAATGGCTCTCTCTGCAGAAGCATCCTCGCAGTGTATCAGCTGACCAAATAGAAGCAGACAGGAGAGCAAATGGAGTTTATCTAAACCCACAGGAGGGGGTGAGGATCCAAAACCATATAGAAGTTCATCCCTGTGGTCTGCTGAGGCCAGGCCCATTTCAACAACACCATAAATCCAGGCATGAGTGGTCAAATAAACGTCACAGCCTTTTCTACTGTTGACCAAACAGAAACTATGCAACTTCTACAGTCTTCTGTAGACCACTTTAGACCAACTGGTCTTTAAATTGGCTCTGTTCTGCTTCTCTGTTCCTGCTCTGCAGGACTTACAATCCCCTCACAGCCCTGTTTATATGATTGCTTTTTGAGCCTAGTGTCTGCTGTGCTATGTAACTCAAAGGACCATTGGATATTGGAAGAGTCGAGTTACTTATTCAGGGTCCTTCCATTTGTTGCAAGGAGTAAGTACTGGCAATGAGATCTATGATTTCTAGAAAAGCTCTCCCTTTCTATTTCGAATATATCAGCTGTGGACAATTCCATAGCTGCTTCTCCCTACAAAGTGCAGACAAGAATTCAAATCACAAACCCTGGATTCTAAGATCATATCAGCTTCACTCATAATCGGAGAGAGGTTTGCAGTGTAAATTGTATTTCATCAAACCAAGCTGTATTTGGAAAGAGGACATGAAGGAGAAAAGAAAGGAGTTTTCGAAAAGCAAAGCCACTTCCTTCTTAAAAATTCTAAGCGAAGGCAAGAGAGAGATGTCATGCTAAACCTGTCAAGAAACTCTCAGAGCCTGAACTTTATAATATTTGTATAAATGTAGCCATTGACCTTGAGTATATGAAGTATTATCATATGTTACTAGGAACCACCTGACATGGTATGTTTAGAAAGAGAAGTACCTAACAGTACTCGTGTCGCTTTGCCCTAAGCACTGAGGTATGAAATGTGACTGCTCCATATACTCCAAATATTTAGGATTATTATTAAACACACCATTTTATGTAACCCTCACAAAGACCCTGTCAAGTGGGGACTATTCTTACCCTCGTTTCCTGATAAATACAGTGGATTTAGAGAGGTTAAATGATGTGCCCAATATCCCTCATTGATTTAAGTGGCAAAACCTGAGCTCTTCAACACTCCACGGAACTGCCCTCATCACCACAGCCAAGGAGCCCGGAAAAGGTAAAAATCTCCCTGCTCATATTCCAACCCTGCCATTCACTCATCAGAATCTTGTGACCATTACAAAAAAAAATTTCCAAGCCTCCTTTCTCTACTGGCAAGTGGAAGTAATTACCATCTATTCCATGGAATTATTGCAAAGATTTAATTAAATAATATTTAGGTGGCATTAGAGTGCCCAATACATTGTAAGTTACTAAATAAGCGCTAAACTACTAAAAAGAAATTCAAATTATGAAGATCTTTTGGCATTCTACTCCTGAAACATTGTGATTGGATACTTGGCAGTTGGAATAAGCCATTGAGTCATTCTAACAAACCGTTTGATAAAAAATAAACAGCGAGTAAAAACTGCTGGATTGTTTTTAACAAAATAATTTATTCAGACAACCCTCAAAACCTAGGGACTTGTTATATCTAACTTACAGACATCCCAATTTTTACTCCTCCCTACTCTCTGACCCAACTTTTTTTGTCCTCTCATTAGTTGTTACTTAGTAAATGATTTGGCAAAGTTGCCTAGCCAATTTTCACTCTTTCCTTACCCAAAAATGGGCATATTTGTAAAGCTTCATCAAACTGTGAGAACAAAATGAGTTAATCTATATGATAACAATGACAAGCACACAAACATTGCTTAATGAACATTAGCTACTATTATGAGCATGATTGTATAGCACTCTGATAGTATCAATTAGAAATGATAAAGTAAAACTCCAATTGTTTCTGTTTTCAGTTGGAATATCAAAGAGAGGTGAAGAGAAAGACATCTTGCATATGTCTATGTCTTGTGTAAACACACACACACACACACACACACACACATGAGAGAGAAAGAGAAGGAAGGGAAGGAGAAGAGGGTGGGCCAGATGGCGGGGGTGGGGGTGGGGAAGCAGAAGAACAAAAAGTCTGTAATGAGATCTCTATGCTTCATCCCAGAGTCTTGTAGCTCGTAGGTTCCCCTTGGCTAAGATGGGAAGTCAGTCCATCTAACTCCAAAGTCCCTGTTCCTTTTACTAGATCATGCTGTTTTTCCATGGAAAGAGGTTGATTAAGAAAACTTTGCATTTAGGTGGACTTTATATATTCATATTCTCTCTCATTACAATCAGTAAGCAGGAATCTTTGGTATATACATACCCAAATCAGCAATAAATTCTTAAGATACTGATAAAAGCATTTCTTCTTACCCGAAAGCACATTCTGAGGACTACTTTGTTTTTAAGTCTTACATTAAAATAGCTAAACATGGCAGTGGTGGCCTGAGTTTTAGATGGACTCTGCAAATCAACCAGCACTGTAACCTCGTTAACCTTGTTTGTAATTAAGGCATTTGAAGCCAGTAAATCTTAAAACCCCTTCCTCTCTTCGACCTTATAAGGTAAACAGAATTAAAACCATACCACCTTCTACTTTTCCCGTTAACTCAAAAGTATAGGAGTGCTACTGATTCTCATTATCCAGAAGTATTGCCATTGTTTTCCATTAAAATCCAGGTGAAACAAAAATGATGTGAAAAAATTCATGGGAGTTAACATTATATTATCTGGTGGCTACATTTCTCTCCTTCACCCCCCACCCTGCCACCTTTTTTTGAAGTAAGTGGCATGTGCACAGTAATTTTCCTTGTCATGATTCTATGCCTTCTTCATAGTGCATTTTGCCAAAGCAACATCGGACATAAATGAACATTCTCAGGTATCCTAGCAACGGGATGTGATTAATCATACCTCTCAGCGCAGGGCAGATAAAATGCCTGAGAGGGAACGCAAACTCAGAATTGGCTACTGAGAAATTGGTAGTGCAGTGAGGGAGGCTTGATAAGATTCCATGACAGACTTTATTATACAAAGATGGAAGCAGGTAGAAGAAAGAGTGTATTTCAGAGACAAGACTATATCTGAGTGTAAAAATACAGTACACATATACATGAATGTAATGCACGTATATGTACATGTAAATATATGCACATACATGTACATACACACGTGCACATACAAACTAGATGTAAGTATATATTTATGCAAATATGTAAAAAAATTTCCTTTTCATTAGAAGTGACATAAAATACTGAGTTGCCAGACAGACACCCCTCCTCATTATTGCCAAGACATCACTGGATTGCCATTTATGTGCCTATGGTTTTAAAAGATCAGAAGCAATCATTGCGATTAAGATACTGCTTCCATATGGAGGTAGAGAAATGTGCTATAAATTGATATATATTTAATGTTCCTCCACGGAACAATATCAACAACCTCAAGTCTAAAATAGCTTTTAAAAATATCAGTGCTCAATTTATATAAATAAGTGGTCATGACAGGTGGACTGTTAATGTTGAGTTAAACACATTTTCTCAAGAGAAAAGTTTCACCCTTCAAATTCCACTTTTATGAGAGTACTGTCCATTTTTATTCTCACGGGAGGAATGTGCATCCAGCTTTGAAGAGAAGTAAGGTACAAACCATACGTTAGTGTTTTGTTTTTAAACTAGAATCTTTAACCATTAAAGCACTATGAGGGAAAAATGCATGTTCATTATTCTGAAAGCTTCTCTGTTATTTTATCGCCCACTTTCCTAATAGAATAGTTATCCAGGGTGTCCGTTGTAATGTAAATACCTGGTAAAAGCTCTGGGCTTGGTTGTTCTTACACTCAGTGTTAACAGCACTGAAATTTACTTCCTGTTCCCTTGCGTTTTAAGGAGGGCTGGGGCATTTCTTAACTCTCTGGGTGTGTTGACTGACTCCCAGGCTTTTGTGTTCAAGGCTCTGTGAGGCATGTAGAGATGGAGAGACATAGGGTACACATATCTCTCGCCCTAAAGGAGGCCACAGTCCAGTTGGGGAAACAAACTTGCAACTAATCATGAGCCAAACACTGGGGTCACTACTGTGACAGAGCTTCAAATAAAGGGGTAAAAGAGCATAGCAGAAGGGTGGTTCTGCAGGGAGTGGAGAGTTGGGGGTGGCACAAAGCAGAAAGCTTCCCAGAAGAGCTGGCATCTGACTCAGCTCTGAAGGATGAACAGATTTTTGATAGGCAGGACTGACATGCCAGGACATTCCAGGAAGCAGGAACAGCTTGCGCAGGGAGTTGGGATGGAAGGTGGGATTTTTGGCATAACTGGGCAGTGTTATGTATGGGGCTTGAGGGAGGGTAGAGAAGGTAGGTTGTGGCCAAATCGGCCAGGGTCATCATTTTCCCATTCAGGCAGGTGGATTTAAATCTTTAGTAGTGATCCGACTCAAGGACAGGAAAGTCATCTCTAAAATCAACGAAGTCAGTTAAGACCATATAGGAAATAACCCCAGGAAGAAAGTTCATATCACGTTTGTGAACTAGGGCAGGGACAGTGAAAAAAGGAAAGTGTAGCCCCAAAGGCCCTGTGGAAAGAGAATGGAGTGGTCTGAGGGTTGCATTAGACATGGACGTTGAGTGAAGGGGAGAAGCCAGTGACTCTGAGGCTTTGTGTTTGGGGGCCTGAGCAACTGAAGGACAATTCCAAAGATGAGCAGTTTTTCAGGGAAATACAATGATTTAAGTTAAGGGTATGTGTTGTAGTGCAGTAGAAAATACAAATAGAGATTTCCAGGAGGCCTAAAAGCTTGGTAGAGGTTGGAGCTAGAAATATGGGTCTCCTAACCATCTCTTTCTGTGAGGGTGGACACCGTGCGAATGAGGAACAGGATCCCCCTCGTTCAGAGCAAGATGAAGGGACACACTGAGAAGCGTAGAGAGGGTCATCTCCAGTTAAGCAGTGTATTCTCTGTGTCCCTTAATCAATATCATATTGTCTTATTTATCTAGTTTTCATTTTTCTAATTTGCAGTCTAATGTATATGTAACTAAGAATAGGAATCTAAATTGATTCCTATAGCACAACTAACAGCATAATAAAACTAATCAATAACATTTATATTGCACTCTACAGTTTACAGAGCCCATGCATGTAACACAGGGGCAGAGGAGAGTTTAAGGTCTCAGTGAAAAAAACGCTACAGCGATGCCTTCCAGCCTCCCTTCTGAAACATCAAACCCCAATATCTTGTGTGAATTTCCTCCATTTCCTGCTAGTTCTGCATGTGAAATTATTTATTTTCCACCCCACTCCAGATAAGCAGGTTCTGATCCCCACTTTATAGTCAGGGAGACTGATTGATTTGCCAGTTGGCAGGAGCTGGGTACCTTATCAGGTGGGCCTCTCCATAGGGCTTCTTGAGTGCCCCTGTAATGTATTATCTGACTTCCCTCAGAAAGAGTGATCCAAGAGACCGGGATGGAAGTCACCAGGGTTCTTAAGACCCAACCTTGGGAGTCACATTCCATCCTTTCTACAAAATCCTATTGATTACAAATTTTAGTCTTAATCATTGTGAGAGGGGATCACTTAAGGACACGGTTATCAGGAGAAGGAAAGACAAGGGTCATTGGGAGCATCTTGGAGACTCACCACCATACCATATTATTAATCCCCAGTACTTTCATTCTTAACTTTCAGGACTTAACGATTCATTCTTACATTACAAGGAGATGTTTGTCTTGAAACATTTTATAATTCAGGACTTGAATAACATCTTTTAAAATCTGTAGAAATGTTTGGGGCATCTAGTATACCAAAATTTGTAATCAAGTGGGAAACAATGGCTTACCTAATTAAAAAAACTTAAATGAGGAGGTACCCCATCACACTTGGTAATGAATGAAGACTTTAAATGGACTATTCATATCCTTTATCTGTTTAAATGATTGAAACATCGTATCAAACAAGAAATCACCCAAATGAACAGCATGTGTCTTTAATCAAGATGACATTTAAATGTATTCTATGCATTTGGTGGCTGCATGAGAGAAAGGTTGTACATTTTCCACCCTATATTTTAAGATTTTAGAAGACAAGAAGAGCTGGTAGAGAAACTTGAATAAAGTTTACATGCAGCTCGCATGTGTTGAATAAACTCTCAGTAACTAGCTCCATCTGGGAAATGTTGAAAGCTGACAAGAATGTGATGACCAGAAGGGCACCCACACTTACCCATCACAAAACCAAGCCTCTCACCTCCACGGTGGGGTTTCCACACACCTGGGCCCTGGTGCAGAGTTTCTTATCTAAGCCTGTAACCACACTGAGGTGGCCCATAGCCCAGCAGAAATGTGGGGTTTGCTCCCGCTCAGGCTGTTGCTCTGTCTCATTCATTGGTATGCTTCCAAATTTCCTGAACAAGAAGCCATTTCCTCAACCTCATCTTCCTCACCACTCTCTACTCTTGAGGCTCACACAGTGTCTCTTGTGTTCCCTGCCCCTCCTCTGCTAAACCTGCTCTCTCTCAATATAGCAACAGCCGTGTGAACCCACCAGATCAGAAGCTGTGTGTGCCCAACATACTTCCTCAGATTATCTGTGGCACGCGACTCTGTGCTCTGTGGACTTCTGCTTCTGTTTTCTCATGGTCCTATATCACAATTTTAGAAGGAGCATTTTTGTTCTCTTGTTCACTCTTCTCAGCCCAGCCCTCTGTGCTGCCTGCCTTTATGTTCCCATTCCCCGCCTCAGCCCCAACCATCTTCTCAAAATGAACCTTCTCCACACTGTAATTTCGATTCTGATCTCTCTCCCAAGATCCACATCGCTGTAATACTTAAAACTCAGTTAAGTCTTAAACTGAACTTGTCGTCCCCATGCCTACAACACATTTTACCATTTCCCCAGATTGTATCATCATGTCCAAAGTCACCCATGAAACCTTCATCTTGACCCTTACTTTTCCCTTGCACTTTACATTTTGTAAGACCCTGGGTCTTATAAGTTTCGCCTTTCTACCTCCCTACTCCCGTTGCCATACTCCGTCCATTACCTCTTATCTAAACTCTTGGAATAGCCGTTCTCCTGAGCAAAACTATACTTCCCAAAGCAAGCTTTAAGCATGGCTCTTGCTCAAAAGGTCTTGTCCTACATACCCCATACTATTTCTTTTCCCAAGAATCAATACTTTCCCTATTTCAGATTTCCCAGATCACATGAATCTTTCAAGGTCCAAATCAAATAACATTTTCTTCACAACTTCATGAGCATCCTTTGAATTACTTAAAAAATCATTTCATCTTCTCATATTTTTTAAGATTTTATTTATTTATTTGATAGAGATCACAACTAGGCAGAGAGCAGACAGAGAGAGAGAGAGAAGGAAGCAGGCTCCCTGCTGAGCAGAGAGACTGATGTGGGGCTTGATCCCAGAACCCTGGGATCATGACCTGAGCTGAAAGCAGAGTCTTTAACCCACTGAGCCACCCAGGTGCCCAGATCTTCTCATATTCTTTAAACATTTTGTACCTTTGGGGCACATCCCATTTCATAGTGTACTGTCTGTCCTTTATTTTCCCAAGTAGGTTGTAAGAGGTCTTGGTCTTATTTTATTCGGGTGTTTATCCCCACAGTTCATTCTATGGGGATTTGTACCTTGTAAGCTTATTGTTGGGTAAATGACTCTTACTAACAAGATTTTTAAAACCTAATAGCATATTTAAGGTATCCTCATTTATTTTTGACTTGCATAAACTGGTTTGACACCCACTTTCACCTCTGCCCAGTCAACTCTAGAGGCATGTTGGACACAGCCGAAAGAGTGATTGTGCTTAGAAATTGCCATAAACTGGAGTTTCCTCTTAGTTATAGCTTGTTCTCATTGACCCACACTCTGCAACTGACCTGCCACTTCTCATTTCAGGGAGAGTGGAGAAGAAAAGAGAACAAAAAGCAACTTCAGGTAAGATTTGGGCTAATTAGTTCCAATTATTTCCTGTTTTTACTTCCACCTTTAAAAAAATCTATCTGCAGTTTAATATTCAAAAACTCACATTAAAAAAGTAATAGTTTATGGTCCTACAATTGATTGTTATTAAATTAATTAAATTTAAACATTTAGCTTTTTCACTTTCGCATCAATCATGTCCTCATTCTATCACTCTGTTCTAAAGAAGTTAAGATAGAAGGTGATTTTTTTCATCATTACCTATTAAAAGATAAGTCTTATAAGCACCAACTTTAAAAATTTCAGGTTGTTAAAAAAATTCAGGTTATAAAAGTTGACATTTTATTTTCCCAAATATCTATGAATCTTAATTATTCTTCTTAAAACCATTTATGGAGTTGATGTTTTCCAGGACAGTGTTGACTGCTTAACCAAAAAGAATCTTTACATTTTAAGAATTATTCTATTCCTAACTTCTAGTATATATCCAGAGGTGAATGATGTTTTAACACAGTGCCATTGCACGTAGTAGGGGCTAATACTGCTGACTAATACAAAAATAAATTTTTAAATTTCCATATTTTTATTACTTGGCTTTTAGCTGAAAGTCCTGAGGTAAGATAAAATTTCATTTACCAAGTAAATCTTTGCATAAGGGCAATCTTCCAGCTTCCAGTGCCTTAAAATTGCCAGTAATCTTAGAGAATTCTAATTTGGCACGTACACCTGTGCCTACCACCTTTCCCAAGTATCTACCCCATTATTCTATGATATGTGAGAGCTGCCAACAAAAAAACACATTGTTCCTGACCACTCTCTTCACTGCATTTTTTTGTCTGATAGCAAGACAAAATTTGTTTGTTTGTAATTTTTGGATTCAGTAAAAGATAAAATCTGAATTAATCAAAAAATGTGTAAACGACCTACGCCCCTGTCCCTTTTCTCTTTCCCAACCTTAGTAATCATCACAGACAACTGAGCAATGTACTACCTGTACAACTTTGCTCTTAAATGTTGTTTGCATTCTTTTAAAGCCTGATCATTAATACAAAAAAAAAAAAAATGTGAAGGCAAGAAAATGTCTGTTCTTCTCACAGATGTGATCACCTCCATAATTGCTCCTTGGGGAAAGATTATTTATATTGTTTCTAAAATGCTGTTGTTATGATCCTATAGGTACTGGCTTAAAGAAATTTTATAGTTTGAGAGAAAGCTAAATTAGCCACAGTGGTAAACCAGATGCCTCTTTAAGTTCCCTTTGTATTCATGGATTCTAATATTCTGTGTGACCTAAGGTGACACAAAGGTCTAAAGACAAAGGCAGGACAAGAACTCTGGTTCCTCGACTCATTCTTTCCCAGCTCTCATCATTTTAACCTTTCTTTTCAAATCAAAGTGCTAGTCACTTTGATACTGTGTTGAATTTCTAGCTTAAAATAATATTTTTCAACAATTGGAAAATCTTCTTAAGGCAACAAGATCTTTGCAGGGCACACTAGTCACCAGGGTGATGAGGAAACTCCTTTTATTAAAATGGAGCTAATCTCCCTCAACTGATTCACAGTTTGTCCGTGTGTCTGATTTTTATGAGAATGTGAAAGAAACTTTCCACGAGAAAGTGACGTCAGAGACAGCTAATGGACAGGGCTCAAATTAGTGGGGAAATTTTGAGACTCATCATTTCAAAGAATACAAACTCAGTCCCCACAAAATCTGCATTTGTGAAGATAGTTTGAGTTTTCTAAAGGTTGGGATCTAAGCTTTGCCAATGTAGCCATAAATATCATTACCTACAATTTGTGATGCTCGTCTGAATAGATGCATCTTTAGATGTCAAGAATGTCATGGGCATCCCTGCTTCTGAGGTCCTGCCTGGACTTCTTTTTATTGCTTGTTCATTCTGTTCAGATTCTATGTCCTGCATGCCAAATTAGACCATGCTCCCACACACTCTGGTTGATAGCAGCAGATCCATCTCCAAGCTGGGGAGATCAGTATTCGTTTGTGGACCCATTCAATCTAAGCCATCTTGTTGCATGAATCATGATGGAAACCAAAGAATATAGAAAGAAAATATAGTAGACAAAAATATTACCCATTGAAACAGGAACTTCCAGGACCCTCACTTTTTGGTTGGTTAAGATTGGTTAATTCTTTGTTTATGGGATCTTGGACTAAGATGAAAGCTACAGGTAAGTTTTTATTCAGGATAAAAAATAACTTCCTAACAAGGGAACCTCTCCAGGACTGGAAAAAAATGAGATTATGTTAGTAAAAGTATATGCAGGTTGAGCCATCACCTGTAAGAAAGGGTGATAAGAGACTCACAAAGAGTCTGATCATTCCTAAAGTGCTTTCCAATTTTGTGTCTATGATTCTACTTACCATTATTACTTTTTGAAATGGCTCTGCTATATGTATCTGGATCAACACACACACACACACACACACACACAAACTCCTGAATGGCTCACATTTCATTATATAACTAAGTGAATCATGTTCCAGAGCTTCAACTAAGTTATTTTGGTGAGTTGCTCAAGAAAGCATACAGCTAATGGGGCTAAGACTATAGAATAATATTATCCTATGGTCAATTTAGCTTCCTTTGGGGAGAAAGTTCTTTGACCCTGATTGAAATCCTGGCTATAGTTTCAAATATGATGCTCTTCTTGATAAGCCAGGAATAAGTCCCAAGAAAATATGCATAACCTGATAATCTTATCCATTTTGTAAAAATAAGTCAAAACATATGTCTCTCAATACTGAGCCCAAGAACCTATCTCGAATTCATATAAAATGGCCAGCAAGATCAAAGCTGAATTTGGCTATTTGGTAAAGAACATTAAAAATACATGCTGACATGATGATAAAGAGGCAAAATATCAAGAGGCAAGTTCCCCATATCATCAATTATCTATTTTCCCTTGATCTTCTCAAGACCCAATCTTCTTACCAGAAAAACAGGAAAAAATGACCAGGTATATTCCACAGATTTTATATAAAACTCCATTTAATTTGAAGAATTTTAACTTGTCAGAAGAAAGACCCCTTTTTGGATCCTTTGGTATTAAAAAATAATACAGCAAAAAATATAAGGAAGAATTCTCACAGGAAAAAGTGCTTCATAAATATTTGTTTAGAAAAGATATACTAATTAGAAGGCTTACTAAGGTAGACTATAGAGACACCATCTGTTAAATATATATTGTTCCAAATTTTTTAGAGAAAGAAAACACTTTCAACTCTAGTCGAGTATTAATTAAAGAACAGTCCCTGTGGGCCAGAGAATGGAGTTATAGATAGAGATGATAATGAGTATTTTAAAATGAAGTTGCATACTTTTCATTTTTGACATTAGATCATCCCTAAAGTTGGAGAGGTTTTGTTCATTTGCATTATTTGCAAAAAGTTACTGGTAAAGAAGAGCAATGTTATTTTTCTCTCAACTCAAAAGATGAGATTTATTAATGAAAATTCAGCAAGTGGTAGAACGTTTGCTTTGCAGCTGAGTCTCTTGCTTACTTTTGACTGTGCTTTTCCCTTCTTTGAAATGTCCTAAAGCATCAATAGCACCTCAGTTTTAAAACTTTTAACACATATTTAACATGCAGTCATTCAGGATAAAAAATACTTAAAAAGATACTTAATAAATTCTTCCATCCGTATAGTAATAGCATGGTCACTTTCTTGTATGTTACTCATTTATTAAATTCAGATTTTCAAATGGATTCTTATATAGCATTTTTCTACATACTATTACTATTTTTGCAGTGGTTTTTGCCTTGATTCCTACACACTTCAGAAAAAAAAATGCCCTCAAAAATAAGCACGGGATGACCTAAATTGTTATTGTTTTAATTATTGATGACCAACATTAAACTTACAAAGTTAACAAGCAAATCATGTTGGGACAAATACATTTAAGTAAATTATCATTATTTAAAAGCCCATTATTTAAGAATAATGAGTATCATTATTCCAGTTAGAATCAAATCTGAAAATGTGTATCATCCTAAATTACTTACAGCTTACAAAATCTCTAGTTACTCAATAATCCTGTATTATGTATTTGAATGTTGCTAACAGAGTAGATCTTTAAAGTTTTCATAAGAAAAAAAGGAAAGAATTATAACAATGTGTGGTTACAGATGTTAACTAGAATTATGGTGATAATTTTTCAATGCATATAAATATCAAATCATTATGCCATACACCTGAAACGAATACAATGTTTTATGCTAATTACATCTCAATTAAAAAAAACTCTTCTCTTGAACCCATCTCATTTGGTGTCACAACATGGGCAGAGAAAAAAATCTGACTAAACAATTGTAAGTTGATACATTCTGTTTGCTAAACATTTTTGTGATCCAGGCTTTGTGCTTGATATTGTAGATGTTATGGTGAATAAAATGTAGCATTTATGCCCTCAGTTCATTCACTTTCAGCTGGGGAAGAAAATGGACAGATGATTATAATACAGTGTGAAGAGTGCTTTTTATAGAACTACTGACTGTCATGAGGGTGTCAAAGAAGACATCATGGGGCGAGGGTGTTGCCTTGAGTTGATCCTTAAAGAAATTGGAGCTTACCAGGTAGAAACTAATAACCCAGTCAAAAAATGGGCAGAAGACATGAACAGACACTTCTCCAAAAAAGACATACAAATGACTAACAGACACATGAAAAAATGGTGAAAATCACTAGCCATCAGGAAAATATAAATCAAAACCACAATGAGATGCCACCTTACATCAGTTAGAATGGCAAAATTTAACAAAACAGGAAATAGCAAATGTTGGCTAGAATGTGGAGAAAGGGGAACCCTCCTACACTGTTGGTGGGAATGCAAGCTGGTGCAGCCACTCTGGAAAACAGTATGGAGGTTCCTCAAGATATTAAGAATAAAACAGCCCTATGACCCAGCAATTGCACTACTAGGTATTTACCCCAAAGATACAGATGTAGTGAAATGAAGGGGCACATGCTCCCCAAAGTTCATAGCAGCAATGTCCACAATAGCCAAACTGTGGAGGGAGCCAAGATGCCCTTCAACAGATGAATGGATAAAGAAGATGTGGTACATATACACAATGGAAAATTATTCAGCCATCAGAAAAAATGAATACCCACCATTTGCATTGACATGGATGGAACTGGTGGGGATTATGTTAAGTGAAATAAGTCAAGCAGAAAAAGACAATTATCATATGGTTTCACTCATATGTGAAACATAAGCAATAGCACAGAGGACCATAGGGGAAGGGAGGGAAATCTGAAGGGGGAGAAATCAGAGAGGGAGATGAAGCATGAGAGACTGTGGATCCTGAGAAATAATCTGGGGGTTTCAGAGGGGAGGAGGATGAGGGAAGGGGTAACAGGGTGATGGGTATTGAGGAGGGCACCTGCTGTGATGAGCACTGGGTGTTATACTTAACTAGTGAATCACTGAACACTATATCAAGAACTAATTATGTACTATACAGTGGCTAACTGAACATTAAAAAAAGAGAGAGAGAGACCAAGAAAGGGAAGCATATCCCAGTCACTCAGGAACTTTATGCAGGTATAAGAAACATGTCAAAGTGGCCACAATATTATTTAATAAGAGAAGGACAAATGTAGCTCCTTGCATGTTTACTACTGGAAATGAAAGCTTTCCTGTGAAATATTGAATTTATTTGAGGAGAGATGGAAGGGAAGGTAGAAGAGCGTGTACCTCTCTGTTCTTTCCCTGATCCCTTCCCCTCATCTCTGAACTGCAGGGGACTGAGCCCTCTTGGACTTTTGTGACCATAGCACAGGGGAATGCTTATGTGATGGTTGATTTTGCTGTGTTAGGTACTTCCTTTCCCATTTGCTAACATTTTATAACACACATTCTGACCTTTTTCCCTTCTCTTTACCCTAGAAAAATATAATGAATAAATAAAAACTTACTGGTTCTAAAGAAAAGAAAAAGGGAAAGGGCCGTCCAGAGAGACAAAGACAAGAAAAAGCTTGGCCTGTTGAGGGTACTAACAAGATGAGAGCACAATTATAAGCAGACAAAAGGCAAGGCACTTGGCCACAAAAGCTGGCATGAGCCAGAATCAACAGGCTCCATTTTGCCATTCCATGAAGTTGGGACCTTATGCAGTAGATACCAGAAGATAATGAAGTACAAGGAATTACACCATCTATTTGCACTTTGTAGAAATCCTCCCAGAGGAAGTATGGATTGGAAGGAGAATTCAGGGGGGCAGGGAAATCAGGTGGTATGCCACTTTAATTACTTAAGAATGAAAAGTCGTAGGTCCAAGGGGTCTTTACTAAGACAGTGGCATTAGAGAGGGAGCTAGGAAAACAGAATGAAGATATATTTACAAAATAGAATTGGCCTGTTCGATTGGATGCAGAAGGTAAAGGAGGATGACTCTTAGATTTCCAGCCTAAGAAATGAGATAAGTGGTACCTCTTGCTTCAGAAGGAAGGAAGGATTGGTCAAGCATGACAACTGCCACAGAGGAACCAAATAATATAAGCACTGAAAAATGTCCATTGGAATTGGAGGAAAATATGTTGGTCACCACTAAGAAATGATTTTTCAGGAGATCTGAAATGGAATGTAGAGAGCATTGGGCTCCCTCATAGGCTGAATGAGGGAGTTATAAACAAATGAGCACAAATGCAGACTTGTTCTCTCAGAGAGTTTGTCAAGTAGGGGGAAGGCGAGGAGACAGAAACATAATCATGAAATCATCAAGTCAGGAAACTGATGTTTATCGAAAACCTGCTATTTCTGGCTCCAGGCTCTGTCCCTTCTGTTGGACCCTCAAAACGAGCTTATAGGTGTTGTGTGTGGTCAACATTTTAAAAATTAGAAAACTGAGATGTAGGGAAGTCAATTCACTTGCCTTCAGCACCCCTATCCTAACCGGTGGAGCCAGAAATGGAACCAAGAAGGTGGCTTGCTGGGGCCAGCTGGTACTATCTGGGAGATCATTTGGAAACAATGGGGGTAGTGCTTTTCTTCCCAGTTCAGCATCGGGTAAGGTCATGTATGTAGCTTAAATTGGCTATGGCCAGAGAATTTACACCACAGAAATTGGCAAACATTACAGACCAGCGTTGGTTGATTTGTGTGACAGTGTGTAGCTGGGTGTGGTCTGTGCCAAGGCAAAGCCAGGGCAGCTCCCACCGCCCACACATGAGATCTGGCCAAGGTCACTTGGTTAGCGAACAGAGAACAAGAGTTGAAACTTGAATCCAAACCTGCGACCCACGCCCAGCCCAGCAGAGGTGCTAGGGCTTTGCTGAAAAGATAAGTGAATATTCCTTCTTCATCTTCTATCCGCAGATGGCCCAGGTTGGGATAAATGAAGTCTCATAATTATCAGTCCTTCAGTTCTAAGGTAGCAATTTTCTGCCTCCGCCTCCCAGGCAATCCATCTCTGGGTGTGTTTGCTTTTTAAATAGCTTTCCTGAAGAACTGGCTCTCTGAACTATGTTAATATATTCTATTTTTTTAAAAATAACCAATTTTCTCTGGGTTTATGGTTTCACAACAATATTTATTATTAAGTGAAATAAAATATCTTAGATGCATTTTTCCACCCACGAAATGGAAGATTTACATACAGCCTGTTCATTAAAAGAAGTCCTGAAGAGGTTATTTTTAAACAAACTTCATTTTCCAGCCAGTCGAATTTATGATAGAGAGGGAATAACCACACAGCTGTGCCACATTATTTTGAAAATACCTTAAATTCTATTGTATAACACTGCATTTAAAACATAGCCTTGATGCAAACTAAACAAATCTGAAATGGTTAGAAGCTAATGGAGGAGAAATCGCCATATCTAACCACACAGTCAAAGTGCAAATGTGAAAACGTACCCCCGAAATTCTCTCCACCTGTTTAATTTGGATTGCTGTTACAACATCTGGGGCTGGATGTATTTGCACACAGTAGAGACTGGAAACATGGTTTCTTTAGGTGGCTGGGGAGACCTGTTATCTCTAGGGGCATCATAATGGATTTTACCTTAATGTGCTGTGCCTCCTTGCATAACTGAAAAGGAGAAACTTACCCGAGTTGATTATTGCACAGTATCTATGTGCAATAATATTATTGCACTCGGGGGAGGAAGTGAAGAAGAGTTTGCTAATTTTGTTGCCCAAAAATTACTTCAGGCTTTCATTTTAAATATTTTGTTTAAAAAAGCCACAAGGAATTCCCAATTAAAAACACAAATACAAATGGACTTTCAGGAGCTGATGGAGCTCATTCAGGCAGCACAGACCACAAAGTTAGGTCCCCAAAGTTAGGCTCATGCTAGTTTGAATGTCCTGTGGAAGTTGCATGAAAGGGCATTCCATGTGTATCTACGTGTTCTACATATATTAGTCAGTATTGTGGTAATTACACTTTAATCCGACATCATTTGGGAATGAAGCATTCAAAGTATGTGCGTATTTTGATTAGCTAAAAATGGCAAAGGATTAAAAAATGTCCCCAGGAATTGAATATAGCTGATCCTTAGGCATTCTTCTGAAAGGAGTCCTAAGTCATGCCTGATTTTCCCACAGAGAAAACAATGAACTTGTACTTATAACCAAAGAACAGATGCCCAACTTTTTTTTTTCATAGAAATGACCACAAACATTTTAATCAACTGTAAATGATATACTTGTACACTGTGTAACTGAAAACCTTCTAAAGTGAATGTAAGTCATTTGAGCTGAGCAATACAGGAATCGATCATATAAACTGTCCTATTATTTCACTGCAAATTCCCAGATAAGAGGATTGGCAGGGCAGGAGAGAAGCCATGATGCTGTAAGGAAACAAAAAACCCCTGAAGGCAGCTTACCCCAGAAATGAGGTTATGACTTGAGTGGAGGAATTCTGGAAGGGGGCGGAGCCTTAGTTAGAGAAGGGGGGGAGGGGTGGGGAGTGACACAGTGTGGGAAATATCAGCACCAGAGGACTCAGAAGCTGCTGCGTAATCTGGCCAACTAATTCATACTGAGGGGCTAATGAATGGCCATGAATTCATACATTATTGATTCCAGATAGCATATCTAAATTTTATTCGATGGGATCATCACTGTCTTGGCTTCCATTTGAACCATGTAAAGGACCAGAGGATTCTGCTGGTCCATGTTTGAACACCTTGCCTTATTGTAATCCTCTCAGAACATCCCTTGGAGGCTATCTCTGCTTGCTTGTCTGTCTTTGCTTATGCGTCTTCACTATTCCCTAGTTATTAATATATTTCTCACTGCACGGGAACAACCTGCATTTCTCAGCCAGTTGTGGTCCTTTCCTCCTCAAAAAGATCCCTGAAATGCAATTCTACCCGTGCCTTCTCTGAAAACATACAGCTCTGTGTTTCACTGATACACTGAGACAAACAAAACACCACATTCAATTTCATAATAATTTATTTGCTTATTTGGGTTTTTTTTCTCTCTCTGTCTTGCCTACCTCTAGATCAGCAATCCAGTAGAAATATAATGCAAAGCATACAAGTAAATTTAAATTTTCGAGTAGCCACCTTTTAAAAACTAAAAATAAATAGAGGAGATTAAGCTAATAATATGCTATTTAACTCAGTAAGTTCAAAATATTCCTTTAAAAATATAATCAATATAAAAAATTGTAAATAAGATGCTTAGAAGCAGTGCATGTGGCAGGCACGTGTGTTACAGCAGAGATTAATGGAGTACACAACACTGTTGTGGCACTGGGTGCCTGCAGAGTTAGCCTTTATCAGCAGCAAGCCTAGTCCTGAAATGTCTTTGTGGAGATGGATGTCCTTGCAGGTTCTATTTGCTTCCTTTCTGAACTATGTTTTAATGAAATCAAAAAACGTAGTAAAAACAAAACCAGAAGTTGCTTGTGTGGTTCTGTTTCACCGCTGGTGCCTCCCACAGGGCCTAGAAGAAACAAACTTTCAGAAAGTATTAGTTCAACAAACGAAGGAGCACGTGGCTTTGTTAAATCATCAGATGCAGAAAATGTCCCTGTGGATTTCCTAAGGAAAGAAGTCCTTAAGACTCAGGGGAGGGAATTGCAAAGATAGGACAGGAGAAACCCAGAGAAATGGAAACATGCATGAGAAGGAGATGGACACCCTAGACTGTGCCTTTGAAAACGCACTAAGAATTCTCTCCAACCAACCCCTGAGCTGTAAGCATTTCCTTACCCATAAATTACATTGAAAACCTTATTAATTCTGCATATAAATTTCTGCATCCTAATTCAATTTGGAAGTGAAGGCATTCATTTATTCATTCATTTATTGGAGAACTATTAAAAGAATATTTATTATTTGCTACTATGTGTCAAGGGCAAAGCACCAAAGTTATATTTGAGATGGAGAGAAATCTCAAAGAATTTTTTTTTTAAAAAGCTCTTTGATTTGATTGTTTGGGGAAGTAGAGGATTCGATGGTATTTTTTGAATTTTGCCTTTAGATCCATGATTGATGAATCTTGATTGCTCTGGAATGAGCCTGTTTGCCTGAAGAGATAATGAATATTACCTTTTCAGTGTCACTGCAGCATTATAAACAAAGAACAAAAATCACCTTTTTTGATAATTCTGTCATTATTGCACTTGTTGATTTTCAGTATTCTGTTATTATTTTTAAAATTATTTGCATGCAGCCTTTCTCTCTACTTGCCTTTGTGCCAGTGGAAATGGGAGTCAACATTTAGAAGTATCTGGGGGATCGGACTGAGAAGAGATTTTAGAGCATCTTTCACGTTTATCTCTGACCTTTATCACATTCCTTTGTTGCATCTCTTTTAACTGCAATCAAACGCATTTATCGGTAACTCATTTGTCATTAATATAGGAGCCACTAAGTTTTGGAAAATAATAGATTATGAGTGATGATTTCTCTATGTCAAGGAATGTTCAAATTTTTTTTTTCCCCCTATTGCGGAGCAAACCTAACAAGGGTTTGCATCCTTCCCCATGTTTGTCGCTAGCCAGGCCTTGTCAGCGGTGAACAGTAGTGGTCCTTGTGTGCCAGTGGGACAGCTGTGTGTTGACTTCCTGGGCATTTTAAGGGCATTTGTGAAAAGTCAAGCTAGAGCATTCAAAGCATCCTTAATCAACACGTTTGTAGCATTACTTCTAAAGTTAAATCAAATGTGTCATATTCAAAATGTGTAAGTTGTACTTAATTCATGTGTAATTACAGGTTTTTTAAATACTTATAAATGGCAACATTAAAAACCATTACCATGGTTTAACTGAAACCATTTTTTGTCTAAAAATACCAGATACATAAAAGGTTATGACTGTATTGTATTGTGATTTTTAAATTTTTTTATCAAAGTGTAATTGATGTGCAATGTTACGTTAGTTCCAGGTGGGCAACATAGTGATTCAACAAGTGTATAATTTATGCTCACCACAACTGTAGGTACCATCTGTCACCAGACAACACCACTGCACTACCATTGACTATATTCCCTATGCTGTACCTTTTATCCTCATGACTCATTTATTCCATAACTGGAATATTATGATATTTTTGATTGTTGAGTATATGAAACAATTAGCATCTTTTTTTTCTTTATTTAACCTGACACCAAAGTGCAGAATATTTTTTGAAAAGTAAAATGTAAATTCACTGCCAGAATTTAGTTTACCTTTCTGGCATTTATGGAGAAAACAAGAAAAAATCATTTTCCTCCTCCACATGAAGAAGAAAGTCAAAAAACAGATAACCAATTGAATATTTTTTAACTCTTGAGCAGAAGTCTTTAAGTAACAACTTCCTCACACAACTCGGTTAGGTCCTGGTTTCATGTTCAAGTACCAGTAATGTCCTATTCTTAGTGTTCTGATTACAGTCACGACGTTTGAATTTCACTGAACTTTACAGAAAGCATTTTAAGTTAGCAGTAGTCAGAGTCTTTGAGAGATTTTACAAACAAACTAAATGGCCTGAGAGATGGATTTCTTTACCTCTTGTTTTTAAGTAATATATAGTGATTGTTGACAGCAATAGATAAAGCAAACAGATGCCTTGGGTCAACTTGTATTTTTTTTTCTTTTCTCTCCAAAGACTACCACACAGGGTCCAATATCAACACAGCAGGATCTAGTACAGTATAACTTAGGCACCATACTCTTTCAACTAGTAAATTATCAGCTGTAACATCATCACTCATGAAATAATGTCAAAGGAAGATCTTTGTTCTGAGTGAAAATTAGAAGATCTGCCTATAAGATGGAATATATGACTGAACTTTTAGTTCATAGTTATTGATAGAAATGTAAATACCAAGGCTAAGATGTCACTAATTTAGATTTCTTTTTGACATTCGACTTCAGAACTTGCGCAAGTAGTATGATAAAGTATGGTTTGGTACTCAAAATGAGACCATAATCAGTACTTAATAAAGGGCCTATCTAAAGGACAGAAAACAAATGTGTCCCTGAAGCAAGTAGAGCTTCTCCAGAGCACTGGGATGGAAAACTTAAAAGTGAAATAATTCAGAGCTTCATAAACCAGCAAAAACAAAGCTGTTTATCAACTCCCCACTCCCCCACCCCCAGTCCCTGGTAAGTTCCAGGGAACAGCTGTATAATATTGTACCCATCCTAAACAATACTACTGTATTGTACACTTAAAAATTTGTTAAAAGGGTAAACTCATGTTATTATTCTTACCACAATAAAATAAAATTTAAAATAAATTATTTAAAATAAACAGTCAAGCTCTACATAGCAGGAGGCACTGATTAACTAACCCTAGGTATAATGGAGACCCAAAGCCATGGGCACTAAGAGCATTCTTTTTTTTTTTTTTAAGACTTTATTTATTTATTTATTTATTTGAGAGAGAGAGAATACGAGAATAATTGGGGGTGGGGTGCAGAGGGAGAAGGAGAAGCAGACTGCCTGCTGAGCAGGAAGCCAGAGGGATGTGAGGCTCCATCCCAGGACCCTGAGATCATGACCTGAGCCAAACCAGCTTAACCAGCTTAACCAGCTGAGCCACCCAGGGACCCCCCACTGAGTGTGTTCATATTTGAGCCTGGAGTTCGAAGGAAAGACACAGAGACTGGACTCAGGAATCATTGTTATAAAGACACTTGTTACCAGTGCCAACACAGTGGATGAGATTACTCAGAAAGAGCCAGTAGTGCAAAAACATAAAGAGACCGTATTCAGATGAAAAGAAAAAGCTTGATTTGGATCATGATGGCTAACAAAACCATCCTAAAGACACGGAGAAGGAAGGGAGTATTATAAATACCTTTCTGAATCAGATGGATCATTTCAAGCTCCTCCTTCAGCCAGAACTTACCATGAGTCAGTACTGGACATGAGGGTAAGTCTCATATCCAAAGCAAAACCTAGGATTATAGAACAGGATGATAAAGAATTTAGAAGTTGAGACTTCGATTTTGCATTCTTGGGTAGTTACATGCACACTGCTGGTGAGAATGCAAAATGTTGTAACCACTGTAGAAGAAGGGTATGGAGGTTTCTCAAAAAATTAAAAATGGAACCACTGTATAGTCCAGCATATCCCAGTTTGGGGTATTTGTTTACCCAAAAGAATTGAAATCAGGATCTAGAAGAGGTATTTGCACTCCTGTGTTTCCTGCAGCACTATTCACAATAGCCAGGATGCGGAAACAACTTAAATGTCCATTGAAAGATGAGTGGATAAAGAAAATGTGATAAATACATACAGTGGAATACTACTGAGCCTTTAAAAAAAAAGGAAGTTCTAGAACATACAATAGTATGGATGAACCTTGAGGACATTATGCTAAGTGAAATAAGCCTGACCCCAAAAGACTTGAATATTGTATGATTCCACTGACATGAGGCATCTAAAATAGTCAAAGTCATAGAATCAAAGAGTAGAATCATGGTTATCAAGCAATAAGGGAAGGGGAAAAATAGGGAGTCACTAATCAATAAGCATAAAATTTCAGTCAAACAAAATGAGTATGTTCTAGAGTCCTGCAGTATAACATTGTACATACAGACACCAATCATATATCGCACACTTAAAAATTTGTCAAGAGGGTTGATCGTTGTATTTGCAGATGATATTCAGGTTGAGCAATTATCTTCCAGGCTATTGAGTTCAGCAGAGAACAGGAAATGACAGAGGCAGACCCCATGACTAGACTGCAAGGAAGGCACTGGACATCCACAATAAACCCAAGTCTTCTGGCTCCAAAATCGGTGACCACTCCCCGGCCCCCAGCTGCCTTTTTAGAATAATGGAAAGTCTGTGTCTGGGAGGAGCCCTGGGGATTATTTGGTGCTAATCTTCATTTTATAAACAGATTGAATGAAACCATGAGACAGTAGCTTATTAAAAGCCACACACTAGGGTGCCTGGGTGGCTCAGTGGGTTAAAGCCTCTGCCTTTGGCTCAGGTCATGGTTTTAGGGCCCTGGGATCAAGCTCCGTGTCAGGCTCTCTGCTCAGCAGGAAGCCTGCTTCCTCCTCTCTCTCTGTCTGCCTCTCCGACTACTTGTGATCTCTGTCTGTCAAATAAATAAATAAAATCTTTAAAAAAAAAAAAAAGTCACACACATGCTTTTCGGTGCGATCTATGAGGATGTTGGAAGCGTTCCTGTTGTACTCTAATGCTATTTACAAGACTTTTTTCAAAGGAAATGAAACCAGTCTAATATATGCCCTCTGTATGCCTCGTGGCCGAATCTCCTTCTGGAGTGAGCGGGGGTATAAAGATTAAGATTTCCAGCCGTAGTCTCAGACTCCCAGTGCTGGAGTCCCTGCTCTGTCCCTTAGGATTCGTATGACCTCAGCCTCCTTCAACTTACTCCCCTTATTTGTCAAGTGGAGTAATACTATTATTATTACTATTGGTAATAGTATTGGAGGTATTACTATTATTATCTCATAGAGTTGTAATGAGGATTGAGTTGAGGTAATACCCGTCAAGCCCTGGGCCTAAGACTTCGCTCATGGAATGTTCACAGTAAATTTTAGCAATCTTTTTTATTGCCCTTGATATTACTTTATATTACTTGCCTCTGTCCTTTAGCATCTAGGAGGGAAACGTTAATGACCGACACCCAGAAGTTTATTTCCATGTAGTGGGAATAAAACAAGTATTTGTTGAGACAGTGACAAAAGAAGGAAAACAAGAAGGAAGAAAGTGAGTGAGGGACAGCTTAGCACTAAAAGATCTTTCTTCATGTCTGGCTCATATACTGAAACGTGGAAGTGTAGGAGCTGTTTTTATTTTGATATTACCCATTTTTTTGATCTGCAAAATACGCAGCCAGCATTTTTCATGTAGTATAGAAAAGATCAAGAAGAAAGGGGTGTGTCTCTGTGTGTTTTAAGCATGGAAGACAATTTCAGAGGTTTGTCCATTGTTTTCACTGCTAACCCCGATTCCTGCACCTTGTACCTTGCTCCTGTGGACTGTCTGTGTGTGTTAGAAGTGCAGACAGGATGGAGACAAAGTGCTTTCCCTTAGTGACCTTGCATGGGGCAGGGCCAGGTGATAGCAGAGTATTTATACAACAGAAACTTCTATGGATCACGTGGTGTTAGGGTTAGGAGCCTTGAGCCCATGGCCAGGCCCCCTCACTTGGCTCCAGCAATTGGCAACCTTGCACAATTCACCATAATTTTATGGAAGGGATAGCCACTTGACAGCGTGAACATTTTTATGAATTTCTTATAAAGTCATAGAAATCTTAATACTTTTCTAATTCTAAAGAAACAATACAAGGGAACATGAGTAGGAAAAATACAACGTAAAGAGGAAAAAGGTGGGGCCTGCATGATGATGAAAACCTATTTACTTATTTACTTCCTTACTTATTTTTGTCCCATTTACTAGAATCTCAAAGCTGAAGTGGACACTAAGACATTTTGTAGTGGAGCAAATTAGGACCCAGGGAGACTAGGTTCATTGGTTTCCCTGGAGATGGCTGTAGAATCAGACCTGCCCCTTTTCAGTGCTGTTCTGACTTCAGAGGCTGCTACTTGAGCTCGCCTTCTCAGCACCTCCCTGGATACGGTCTGCACTCTCTTCAGACAAAGCATGCCATGAAGTTCTAGATCCCCCTGCCCAGGGAGCCTGGCATGGGCACAGGTGCCCTTAGCAGCCAGCAGAGCACAAAGGCTTCTCCAGCGAGAATGCAGCTCTGTGAAAAGAGCACTCAGTACACACGATGGCGCCGATCTTGCCCTCTTTCTCTCTTTCATTTGTGTTTCCTTTCAGTTAATTTTGTTAACTAACTAAAAATTAGTTAACTGATTTCACAATCCTCGGAAAAGGAAATAAACGGCTTTGCTCATATGGTTTTTACATCTGTATTCATGTTAATTAAATAATTAATCCATTATTTATAATAATGCTTCCAAAAATGAGAACTGCTTTAAATGAAGGAGGCTTTAAATCTAAACCACATCTATAGCCAAATGATTGCAATAATTATTTTTTGAAACCAGATCATTTAAGAACAGAATAGCTATTTTCGAAGGTATATAAAACTGATGTCCCATGTATGAACATCTTGCACAATTTAAGATAATTTTATGGAAGGATACCCATTTAAAATCTTAACCTTTTTTATGAATTCCTTATAAAGACATAGCAATCTTAATGCCTTTCTCATTTGCTTCTCAAAGAAAATAATTTGGAAAACACCAAGAAACATGGAAAGCATTTAACATAAACTGAAATCATTAATACTTAATGGAAAAACATAATAATCCATTCTGAGGCATCTTAAAACAGCTACTATAAGATCATCCCTTCTAGGAGGCTGCAAAGTTCTTTAAAACCAGTGTTGTGCTTTTAGTCTTACTCAAAGAAGGACTTGATGGAAACAGAACCTGTA
Organism: Mellivora capensis; assembly: GCA_004024625.1. NCBI lineage: Eukaryota > Metazoa > Chordata > Mammalia > Carnivora > Mustelidae > Mellivora > Mellivora capensis. Next base: position 154,266 of record PISX010001832.1, on the reverse strand, counting down.
AGGCTCAAGGATTAGAAGGAGGTGGGTAGTGAGGTACAAATGCCTTCAATGTCATTGCTTTTGTCATCACAGATTTCCACCAAGCTTGCTCCCCACCCCCCTTGGCTCCCTGTTGGGGGACTGTTGGGTCAGAGATTCTTCTGGGTTGGTTATTGTTTGCTGGACAGGAGGGATGCCCTTTCAGAGTTTCTTCAATGTCAGAGTTGCAAGAACTGGTTCTGAAATAGTTGGCAGTGTCAGTTGGCCAAATTTGTTTGCAGAAACAAACAAATTTTTTGTTTTGAACCGGTGAGGCCCAGAGTCAAGAAAAACTTGGGTCAACTTAATGAAACCAAAATTGCAGGGTTCTCATCTGCCGATTTCTAAAACTAATTCTTCACTTTCTGTCTTCTCTCTTCCACTACTGTGTTCTGTTGATGACCACTCTTAAGCTATCTCAAGCCCCCTTTACAGGTGACAGCAGTCCACCCACCCCACCACAGCTGTCCTAAGACTCACTGGACAGAAGGAAAGGATACTGGATGGGTAGATTGCAAGGCAGAATTCTGAAGCCAATCCTTGTTGTACCTCTGATTTTATAATCTTGGGCAAGATAGCTTAACTCACTGTCTCTTTCTCCTTCTCTCTCTCCATTTAAATATATATAGTATACATATAATACATATAAATATATATTATAAACATATAATATATAAATAATAATTATAATATATACATAAATATAAATTTATATAATATATTATCAAAGTAATGCATACACAGTTAAAGTATCAAATACAATAGAAGTTGTTGTTTTTTTTTAACCAGCCCTCTCTTAAATGATTTGCCTAGTTAAGCAAAGCTCTCCCTTCCATAGTTGTGACCGACTGACCAATGAGCACAGCCAGCTAAATACCAGGGCCTCACCTGCTGTCTCTCTAGCCTACCTGTCAACTTCTGACCCCATCTGTTGGGATATTTGTGGACCAAGAGTCAATTGTGTTTGTTCCCAAACCTGCTGTGCCAATTATGCTTGTTCATATAATTATTCAGTTCATTTATAAAATAGGTAAACCAAGGACATGTGAGTGAATAAAAGAATTGCTATTCCTATAACAGTGTTCTGGAAAGACTCAGTGAGGTTGAGTCATTAAAAATAAAATGCTATAGAATAAGATGTGAAAATATAATGGTTAAATATTAGGAAAAGACTCAAATCTAAAAGGATTTTGTTTTGTGTCTTTAAGTTCTCAATACACTTTAACAAAACCAAAACTAGATAATATAAATGATTATGGGCATGGCTTATGTAAAAAAAAAAAAAAAAAAAAGGCAGAACTTGAAATATGTAGTTATATTCTGTATGCAGAAATCCAGGTCATATTCCCATGCAATTCTTCCGGTATTAATATTTTGTCCTTTTCCAAATTTTTATTTAAATTGTAGTGAGTTAAAACAAACTGAGGGTTGCAGGGGAATGGGGGTAAGGAGAGGGTGGTGGGCTTATGGACATTGGGGAGGGTATGTGCTATGGTAAGTGCTGTGAAGTGTGTAAACCTGTACCCCTGGAGCTAATAATATATTATATGTTTAGGGGTGCCTGGGTGGCTCAGTGGGTTAAGGCCTCATTTAGGGGCGCCTGGGTGGCTCAGTGGGTTAAGGCCTCTGCCTTCGGCTTGGGTCGTGATCCCAGGGTCCTAGGATCGAGCCCTGCATCAGGCTCTCTGCTCAGCGGGAAGCCTGCTTCCCCACCTCTCTCTCTGCCTGCCTCTAGGCCTACTTGTGATCTCTGTCTGTCAAATAAATAAACAAAAAAAAAATATATATATATATATATTATATGTTTAAAAATTTTAAAAATTATAAAAAATAAAAAAATAAATTATAGTGAGTTAATATTTAGTGTACTATTGGTTTTAGGAGTAAAATTTAGTGATTCATCACATACATATAACACCCAGTGCTTATCCCAACAAATCTGGTATAAATTAGATAAGGTTCACATAAATACCAGTAACATGTCTGATATTTAATAAGGATTCAGTACATACTAGATATTATTGTGGTTATTTAATAGTTTAATAATTTTGCAGGACGCCTGGGTGGCTCAGTTGGTTAAGCGGCTGCCTTCGGCTCGGGTCATGATCCCAGCATCCTGGGATCGAGTCCCACATCGGGTTCCTTGCTCGGCAGGGAGCCTGCTTCTCCCTCTACCTCTGCCTGCCACTCTGTCTGCCTGTGCTCGCTTGCTCTCTCTCCCTCTGTCTCTGACAAATAAATAAATAAATAATCTTTAAAAAAAAAATTTTTGCTTCCAAGTAATTTTAGAAGAAAACAGAAAAGAAGGTTAAGTTTAGACCAAATTAATATTTCAAAAGAAAATATTGGGCTAAACTTTTAAATCCAACAATAAGATGTTAGCAGAGAACCTAAACTTCGCTGTGGTCACTTTTGTATCAGAATACCAGTATATGAAATGGAGGGCATTGATCATCGCATCTCTGAAAGGCTTAGCTGGAGGGGGAAGAACCCTGATTCATTCATGAAAGGCAACCCTGTTTCAGTTTTAACAACAAATTGCCACACAGTCTTAGGAAACTGTCCAGCATTTTCCTGTCTTTGTATTCTCTGTTCAGTAAGGATGATTGTGCACAACCCAACTAGTTTCTCACTGTGGCCAGAGGACTAACTTTGAGAAAAGTGCACTGTGGTCATATAGATGTTCTCTCACTTGAGTGTGAACCCTGTTGGACTCAGTGTGCTATTTATGATGCACAGAGTTCTCAAACCCTGAGGAAAAGGATCAGTGAAATGCTATTTTTTTTAATTGATTTCCCATCAAAGCTCTGGGACTGTTCAGTGAGTATGATGCTTATGCCAAGTTTCAACAGGTGAAACGTGCTTTACTACCAAAACCAAAAATAACTCAGAAGAAAGTCATGGGGTAACTGGAAAGATCCTGTTTCATTAGATTGCCTATACCATTAAGCCCTTAATATCATAATCAATCTTATCAGCATGATATAAGAACATATACACTGGATGTGAGGTTTAAACTCTTCTTCATTTCAGGGGTTGTGGTCAAAACCCAGTTAATTTCTGCTATGTGAAACAAGCCTGAAGGCTGACACTTAAAATCATCTTCACAGTTGACTATGGAAGAACATTCATAGTTATTTAATATATGATCATGCAACAAGGAAGTCAGTATAATCTATACTGATTATATGGACTGAGCCCAGCATCCACGGTAGTCATTACATTAGAAAAATATTTATAGGAACAACAATGATTTAGAAGATACAATCAAAGCCTTTAAGAGCTATACACACTATTATTATTACTGAGTAGTGAGGGAAGGTGCTTTTCTTTATGAAGACAATTCATTAACTTGGGGTAAGTTAATAAAACAAATAAACAGTATTTACTTTCTGTCCTTTTTATCAGAAAAGAAATTTTTAGGGGCATCTGGGTGGCTCAGTCAGTTAAGCATCTGCTTCTGGCTCAGGTCGTGATCTCAGGGTTCTGGGATCGAGTCCTATATCGGGCTCCCTGCTAAGCAAAGCCTGCTGCTCCCCCTGCTTGTGCGCTCACTCACTCTCTTTCTCTCCATGTGTCAAATAAGAAATTTTTACCTGAAAAATAAATTTTATAATTTAATTTAATTCAATGCCTGTTTATACATGACACAAAACTAGGTTCAGGAAAGTTATAAAGAGGAGAAAGACTGGATCCTCCCTATGTTCGCAAATTTACTGTAAAATGTGAGAGACATGCGTTCATCTAACACACTTCAGTCTGTGATGTGTGGGAGCCAAACTAGACCAGGGATGAGTATCCAATCCCTGACTGTACTTCATTATTATGCACTACTGCCAGGTTTTCTGAGACCCTTAAGAAATTGGTGGACCATGGTTTCCTGCGACTGGGGAGGAGAGAGGGGAAACGGCGGTTAGTGTTCAATGGGTATAGAGTTTCAGTCATGCAGGGTGAACAAGTTCTAGACATCTGCTATACTACATTGTCCTTTAGAGTCAACAATACTGTACTGCACATTTTAAAATGTGTTAAGAGGATGGGTCTCGTGTTGTCTGGTTTTTACCACAATACATTAAAAAAAGAATAAAAGAAATTGGGAGATGACCTTGCACAGCCTTTACATTTTTGTGATCACAGAGATAGGGGAAATAGCCGGTCATGTTCACATTTTTTAAGGAAATTACTTGATCATTGTAAGCCAGAGCTTGGAAGCAATACCCAATGAGAACAGTTCCTCATGCAATCCGTAAGCAAACCAGAATGTCATGAGAGATAAAGAAGCAGCCACATTTAGCTTTTTGAATAGCCATTTTTTCCACATCAATTTAATTTCCTCCCATGGTTATGTAATGGATTATATAAACAATGAAAATGTGTTGAATAAAATCAGTTTTGTATGAAGGAAGATTTTGGGTTCTAGCCTAAACAATATTCTTATCGCCAAGCCATGCAAGTGTGATCTCAATCATGCTACTGTTACACGGGCGAACAAGTAATACAGAGTTGCAATTACATCAGAGTGGGTTGAAGCATGGATCACGTGTCAATTTCTAGCCCACGGGGATCAGTTGTACTGTAGGACCTATAACTTATTGATGAACTATACAAATGACTTATAAATGCCTTCATCCAAAATGCAGGAATTTCTAAATCAAGTGGAGCTGCTGATACTTTATACCAGGAAACGCATGACAATACTATTCAGAATGCCCTTGGGTGTATTTTTTAAGTCATTCCGAAGGCAGAACCGCATTTAATTGACAAACGTATAAACTATACATTAGCACAAATGAAATTTAGTGAAAGATTGATTAAAAAGGCAAATGCCAATAGGACCTTTGTCACAATTAGGATTAGAAAATGAATATCATCAATGGGCTTACACTGTCAGCAGGTTATTTAAATGACACAGGACAGCAAACACACTTACTCCTATCACTGCTTAAGCCTCACCAGTCTTCAGTATTTTTTCAAGTTTTTATCAACATACTTTGAAAGGGATATTTTTAAAAAGACAGCATACAGAAAGCAAGACATTACATATACATGTATTTGATACAGGATCTATATTAATATATAGTTTGGCATGTCATATTATATATATGGTTTGGCATGTAATATATAATTTAATATTTATGTAAAATTATATATTATATAATATATCAAAATTATAAATTATATAAAATATGGTAGGGTATACAATATATAATACATATCACACATTACACATATGTGTAGTGTGTTATTTAAGGGAAGAATTGGAACTATGTAATCTGGAAAGCGAAAATCTAAAGAGTCATACTTACCATGTTGCGGCTCCCTGGAATTGTTTTCTGAAAGAGTTGAGGCTCTCCTCTCCCCAAAGATGACTAAGCCAGAAGGAATTTACTATGTTACATTTAGCAACTTCATCCAGCAGACAGAAGTCCTTCTTGATTATCAGGATGAAAAATCATTGGCTCAAGGAAAACTCAAAGATTTCTTTCTCAGGGCTCTTTACTACAGAATAAACGAACATTAGTTCTGGATGATTTAATATCCACGGGATCACTTCCCTCAAAGAGCCTTTTTTCTTTCATCCTAGTTTTTAGCTCATTTACTCTTCCAGGCTTCACAGATCAAGGTGTCCAACAGTGAACCATGGATACTCGACGCCAGGAGATGCACACAGCGTATCTATTCCAAATATCAATGTTATTCAAAGAGGTCTGTCCCAAGGACTCAAAGAATCGAAGCAGAAAATATAATTGTATATAAACAGAGATTTACGCAAATATTCCAAGCAGGAAATAAAATTGGTTATTAACATACTGACACAGAATGAAGCAGAATGCAAAGAATCCAAGAAAATTCTCTTCCCTTCAGTGGACATATTCCTGCTCCACTTACCAGCCCCCGACCCCAGTCCCCAGTTCTATTTCTCTGATGCAGAGACAATAGGCACAAGACTCAAGTCTTTTCTGTGCCCTGTTTCCTGTTAAGTGACACCAAGCCTGTCACCTCTTCAGCAGCCTAGAAACACAGGGGTGAGATACTCTATTTCTTGACCCTCGCCCTAGCACTTCATGATTTTCTTTGTTAGAAATTAAAGACTAGAGGCACTGAAGCATCTTTATGCAGAAACTCTTAAAATGTATTTAGACATAATGGGCGTATATGAATTCCCTTCCTCTTTTTTTCCAGGATGGGAGCCAGTAAATTACCTATAGCCTGTACCCAGAATCAGTGAGTCAACTTGACTTGTGTTTGAGTCTTGGGTGGCTATAGATAAGCAGAACAACAAGAAGAATATCTGAAAATCCCATCGTGTCCCTCTTAAACACCTGTTCTTACACTGATAACAACTGTCACCAGAAAGCAAAGCTGAGGTGCCGTTGTTGGGGTGTATCATCTAGGAAGGTGGGGAAGAGAAGCGAGCAAATCATAATCCTTGCCCCAAGGAATTTACAAAGGAAACCAAAGATTTTTAAGATAGATTTCAGTTATATCAAGCTTAATGATTAATTAGTGTTTATCTTATTTGAAAAAGTTTACATTTTCCCTGTTTTTATTTTTAAAGCAACTTACACTTCTCTGGGACATTGGACTTTATTTCCCAGAAATGCATTCCTTTATAAATATCTAAGACCTCATTAATTCAGATATTGCTGATATACAGTCTTGACCATTTGACCCAGACTAAGGTGAAATTTACCTTTAAACTGTCTGCAGGAAATGAATTTGACAAGATAAATAAAGGGAACACCTCTAACTTGTTTAAAGAGAATAATTGTTTTCATGGCTTTTGCATATACAATGGTCTTTAGGCAAGAAGATTCAGCTATAAAGTAAGGATCCATGTCATTAAGTAGATGTCTCCTTAGACAGACTTTATTGGCAGGTTATAGTATTGAAAGTAATAAAACTGCATTGCTTTCAATAAATTCTGACTTCCATAATTCAGGCTAGCTTCTCCCTTTTCCTCCCTACCTCCCCAAACTCATTATTCCAATCTAATGAAGTTTACTATTGTGTTACATGTGAATATGACATTTATTAATAGAAGACCGATTCCTTTCATCTTTTTAAACTTACAAATGTAATTTTTTACTTTTTTGGATGCTTATTTGCAACATTGATCACCTGGATGACAGAAGTATATTGACTTTTATAAGAAAAATGATCTATCATTCCCTCTCCCTTCCCGTGACTTCATATAGCAGGTCATTTTTTTAATTTAAAAACCAAAATTTCACAAAGCAGGCAAGATAAATTCTCAGGCTATTAATAGTGGAGATTTAAAATGAGGGGGGAAAAAGCCTGAAATCAGATCATGCCCCTCTTGAGGCATGTTGAAAAATTGCAGTAGTAACTGAATCACTATCCATCCATCCATCCTTCCATCCATCCAACAAAGGTTTAGTCAAGGACCATGAATATTGCTTCAAGGTGTGTAGAGGTAAATAAAATTCTCTTCTTGTTTCCATTGTGCTGACAGCCATAAGCTGAAACAGATGAAGACAAATAATTTTCTGATGTGATAAGTGATGTGTTTTCCTTGTCAGCAAAGTGTGTTGGGAACACAGAGACTATACCATTAAATCTGATTGGAATAATTGGGGAAATATTCATAGTGGGTACAACATTTGAGCTCATTCTTAATGAATACAATTTCTGCAAATAGGACATTTCAAATCAATATAAACAGAAGTATGGAGATAAGGAGGCACATAGAGTGCTCAGAAAAACAGAACAGACATAGCGTAGAGTTGAGGGGTGGGAGAGCAGTGTATGGAATAAATACAGTACGTTGTTAAGAAAATGTGCCCTTAGTTGGTGATTAGAAACAGCAGTTAAGGTGAGAGAAAGATTTGAGACTTGAAGGGTGAAGAAATGGAGCAAGATAAGGCTATTCATGGACAACTTCTAAGACATAGAATAGAGGGGCATCTGGGAGCTCAGTTGGTTAAGCGTCTGCCTTTGGTTCAGGCCATGATCTCAGAGTCGTGGGATGGAGCCCTTCATTGCCTCCCTGCTCGGTGGGGAGTCTGCTTCTCCCTCTCCCTCTGCTTGCTGCTCTCTCTGCTTGTGCTCTCTCTCTCTCTCTCTCTCTCTCTCTGACTCACTTGCTTACTCAAATAAATAAAACAAAATCTTAAAAAAAAATACATAGAATAGAATCAACTTTTCCCTGAGATAGGAGAAGTGGAGTAAAAAGAAAAAAAAATAAATTTGAATGTGGATATAAAGAAATCCAAGGAAGTTTATGTCTAGAGGCTTCCATTTCTTTCTACATGGTTAGATAAGCAAGAAGTGTAGAGTAGGAGGACACAAGTTCGCATCCTAGCTCAGCTGCCTTGAATAACCTAACGTGGGTAAGTCACATAACCTATCTACATTTCAGTGTTATCTTCTGTAAAATAGAGGCAATAATAGCATTTAATTCCTAGGTTGGAGAACTCTATAATGTATGTCAAAGCATGTTCTAAACTATAGAGCACTCTGTATTGAGAAGCAGCCTGACACACATGCTGGCACACATGAGTGTCACACACAGCCTGACACACATGAGTGGCCAGAATACATCCTGAGTGACCTCACTGAGCTCCTGTCTGGATGAAGTGGGGATTAATAGTAGCTTTTACGAGTTACTGAGATTATTAAAGATAAGATTTGCACGATGTATGCACATAAAGATGCTCTACCCATGGTTACTGCTAGATGGTTCTCCTCTGGGAAGAGGATCTTGTCACTTGGGAAAGAGAAGAAAATCGCGATGGGAAATGAAAACAAGAAGGGGCCACATAAAAATGTTTTTCAATGGAATTAAAAACCCATTCTGAAAACATGACTTTGCATGTAAAGTTATACCTATGAGCTCCAGAGCAGCCAAAGCAGATACTTGATGGGCTGGAGTAGGGGAAGGTCAAAGCAGGTACTCTGTGATGAAGGGAACAATTGGAAATGTTGGTCAGTGCAGATCCCAGAAGCTTGCAAGCCTCCTTCAGAAAGATCTGTACTCCAGCCTCAATGCTGAGTTAGTGGAATACTGCCTTTTCTATTCAGGGTCATCTGCCTGTGATCCTAAGGCTCTTGTCATTACCAAGTAATGAATGAGTTGCCTAACTACCCCAAGGTCAAATACTCCCCCTTTAGCTAAGCTCCAGCTGTGGGCTACTGCTCAGAGAACCCTTGGTTCTCAGTCTCCCCCATCCTGTGCCCGGCTTCCCCGTCTGCTTGAGTTTTAGTTCTTCCCTAGCACATATGGCAGTGAAAAATTTTCCACCTCCTCTGGAGTAAAAAACTTCACTTGGAAACAAGTACAAAGGCACCAGGCTGCACACCCTTGGTCCCTCATGCCATCAGCACCCATTCAAGACCTCCTCAGTACAGAATTTGCTGGTTACAACAGACAGGACCACACTTCCTCTCCCACACCCGGCAGTGGGTTATCTTACCCGGCCACTAGGATAATGTCCGGTGTCCTCCTAAAATGTTTAGTGAGCCTTGGGGACCCCAGGAGAAAGCTGCCAAAATCTATCATGATAGAGACTAAACTTACCTCGGAGGGAGATATGAATTGCTAGAGCGTGTCCTCAATTTGCCAAATGGCAGTAATAAAGAAAATATAGGCTATATTGTGCACATTATTGACTCCTATTTTAATTAATGTAAGACACATTCCTCATTTGGGAGCATGGTTGATTCATTCACTCGGCAATTATTCATTAAGGATATATTAAATTCAAGGTACTACTATCCAAGATCTTTGAAAATAATGAATACAAGCATCTTCCGCAGGTAACATTTAAAACATAAGGAAAACCCCGTCAAATTCAGACAAAATTCTAGGTTTCTGTGAATGGACAACTGCAGAGACTCCTCAGGGGTTGGGAAACCCCAGAGCTTTTTCTTCTCTCTCCTCTGGCTTGGGTCCCACAGTCCACTCTGCTATGAATACCAACAGGGATCACAGAAAACTCACCTCCAAGTACCTGGCTTCCTATCTACTCCCTTCAGGCAGCTGTGGTAATCTGTGAATGTGTGGCTTCTTCCAAAACATGTTACATCCTCGCTCCCCACACGTCCTTCCCTGTATGTCAGGAGCCGAGCTGAAGTGCAGCATACCTCTGCCTTCCCCAGAGTGGGGTGACGCTTCTGCTGACCCCGTGTCAGGCTGGGTATTCTCCCACCTGCCGTAGACGTACGTCAGCCCTTTCTTGAATGTGCTCTCCATGCCCGATGCCCTCTGCAACAACCACCGTTTCATCCCCGCCTGGTTTGCATGCAGTCTTCATTATACATCTGCCAGAGGAAGCGACTCGCCTCTCATTAAAAACAGACGCAGACATTTTTCTCTCCATTTCATTTCTTTAGCCCCGGGGACACCTTCCTTCCATCTCCTCTTGTAACTCGCGTGTCTCCCGTTTCTAGGTTCTTTATGTATTTTCCTCTTTACACCTCATCTCTACCCTTTATGTAACTCAGAGTTTAGTGAACATTGAACGAAATTTTTTTGGCTTGTTTGCCCCTTAGTTGGAAGAACACAGCCTCATGTCAGTTCGGTGGCAAACTCAAAATTAGGAGTCTCTGTGCAGCAACATTTCATTTACATATTTTTCTCATCGTTCTTTAAAAATCTTTTGCTGTGTAGTGAAATGATGTTCATTAGGGGACAATCCCATGAACCACTGCAAGTGAGAATACAGTCCAGATTATAACATCACAGACTCAGGGACCTTGATAAAATGTTCAAGGCAGAGTCTAAAACTTGAACCCTCTTCCTATGGATCCTATACTCCCTGCAGCCTCCATTTATAGATACTGGAGGAAAATGCTCTCCTTCTATTTCACAACTGGAAGTAATTCAAAATCATTTCTTAGGGTCATTGAATTGAGAAATGTTCCTAGGATTTTCAGGAAGAAAATCTTCAGGCAAGGTTTGTGTCTCAGCAAAAGGGTATATACACACATTCGAGGGTAATACCTTTTTACATATTGATAGCAGACTGTGTCCCGGAGTAGAGGGGCCACCTTTGTGGAAAAGCTGTGGTGGCATGTGATTTTAAAGAAGAGATGCTCCTGGTCGCCACTGAGGTGTCCCTCGAGAGTCAGTCTGTACAACCTGTGCTCACGCCTAGACCTTTGTCTTTTGTGATGCGTTCTCATAGGCACAGTCCCTGGAAGGGGCTGGTGCTTATGTGTACCCAGTGTCCTTGTGTTCATGCAGCTCCAAGGAGACGAAGCATGTCTCTTATCCATGAGCACTCCAGATTGCAGAAGGGGGGTTTCTGTATGGGGTGTGGGAGGGGGGACTCTAGTCACCTGCTGTGTGGCTCAGGGCGTCTTCTAGGCGCACCATGCTGGTTCCTTTGCACTTATCTTCACTGGGGAATGAGGAGAACTGAGAAGAGGTATTAATGGTGTTCGAATCAAGATTATTATTGAAGTTAGAGTATAAAGGGGGTAATTATCCCTATTTCACGGGCCCCTAGCTAGCAGCCCTGCATTTATGTGTGCCTGGGACATGCTTCCCATTGTCAGCCAGAACATTCTTTTCTGTAAACCCAGGATTACAGAAGCTGGTTGGAGGGGATAGTTAGGGACTTTTCTACAGCCTTCCTGAGCTTATGGGAGAATTAAGCCTTACAAATCTTATAAGAATTGATGAACCTGGTGATATTTTTTAAAATGCAGCATAAACCTTCAGATTCTTGGCCTAACCATCACAACTGGAAAGCCCTTATGCTTCAGGATTTAAAAAAAAAAAAAAAAAAAAAAGGCACTCTTTGCCAGCTTTCCCTACTCTCAGACAGACTCCAGTACTCCAAGAGCTTGCAAATTCTGCACAAACTGACGCTATTGTTCCCACATCTCTAAAAATAAATGGTGGTATTGTTGTTTTTTGGTTTTGGTTTTGGTTTTTTGTTGTTTTTGTTTTGTTGTGGTTTTTTTGGTGGGAGAAAGGATGTACGTTACTATTCTTGTATGGAAATAATTAACAAAGAAAAAGTGGCATCCCACACTTAATTTAACCATTCTTTTAAATATTTTCCTCATACCTGAATTACACGAACATAGTATTTTAGTAAGCTGATCTGCAAGTGTTTTTTTCCCCCTTCTCATTGAGGTGCAAAGTAATCTAGAGGGTCAAGGTTTCCAATCTTTTTCTCTTGCATTAAAATGATCTGTCATTTCCATTGTGGCTACACCCAAAAGTCAATTTTTGGTCTGGTTAAAGTGCCCTGTAGAATATAATTCAGTGGTTACGAAGATGGAATTCTTCTCAAAGTGTAACTACTCCACTTGCTGGTGTATGGTGGCAATGACATTCATCTTCGAAACGATCCCAGTCCAGAGCAGGGTTTTTTTGTAGTCGTGTTTCAGCATTTTCTTTTCTTCTGAGTAATTCTTTATCTTTACGTTTTGGGGCATCATAATGAATGGAGGTTTAATTTGAAGAAACTGAATAAATTAATAGCGCCATCCTACATTGTAAACCAGGTATATTAAATTCAATAGAATAAGAATTTTTAAATATTTCTCATGCCTAGAAAGTAGAGAAATATTCTTTTTTTAAAAGATTGTATTTATTTATTTGACAGACAGAGATCACAAGTAGGCAGAGAGGCAGGCAGAGAGAGAGGAGGAAGCAGGCTCCCTGCCGAGCAGAGAGCCCGATGTGGGGCTCGATCCCAGGACCCTGGGATCATGACCTGAGCTGAAGGCAGAGGCTTAACCCACTGAGCCACCCAGGTGCCCCCTGAGTGATGTTTAATGTTAAAGGTTTGTTTAATAAGGAGCCCCTTGATTTTTTGAATTGAGGTACAATTTATGTACAATAAAATGCACAAATCTTAAACTTTCAATCCAGTGAGTTTTGACAACTGTATATACCCTGTATAATGGCTGAAATAAGTAAGACATCAAATCTCATACACTAAATAGTTCCCTCATGGCCTTTTCCGGTCAATTCCAGTCCACGACCCTACCGCCTCCCTCTCACCCCCTCATTTCCTGTGTTCTCTCCAAGCAATCACTTTCTTGTCTTTGTCACAGTAGGTTAATTGGGCCTATTCTTGGACCTCCACTGGAAGGAATCATACAACATATACTTTGTAAATGCTCTATTCACTTACCCTAACATTTCTGAGATTATTACATGTATCAGGAGTTTATTCCTTTTTTATTGTTGAATAATGATGACTGAACTACAGATTATTCCTCTGTTATCCTCTTTTTGACATTTAAGTTGCTGCTTCTAGTTGGGGACTTTTATGAATAAGATTGCTCAGAAAATTCTAGTATAAATCTGTTTGTGAATATCTGTTCTCATTCTGATTGGATAAAGACCAAGGAGTAGAATTGTTAGATCATAAGGTAAATGTTTAACTTTGTAAGTAACTGTCCAACGCTTCACCAGCAATGTTGAAAGTTCTAGCTGCTCCTTATCCTCATCAACAGCAGCACAAGATGGTATCTCTGGTGGCTTTAATTTGCATACCATTGATGGCTAACGATGTAGATCATCTTTTTATGTACTTTGCCTATTTTTATCTTCTTTGGTGAGGCTGTTCAGGTTTTTTAAAGTTTATCTATTGTTGATGGTAGTTCTTCACACAGTCTGGATGTAAGTCCTTTGTCAGATACATGTACCATAAATATTTGCCCAGTTTGTGGATTACCTGTTTATTTTATTAAAAATGCCTTTGGGGACATGTAGCTGGCTCAGTCAGCACAGCATGCAACTCTTGATCTTGGGATTCTAAGTTCAAGTCCCATGTTGGGTATAGGCAGTACTTTAAAAAAAAAATGATAAAGTGCCTTTTGATGAGCTTAAATTTTAAAAATTTGATAAAGAACTGTAAATTACTTTTTCATTTGTGGTTAATGCTTTATAGGGTCCTAAGAAACCTTTGTTTACCCTGAGATTGTGAAGATATTCTGCTATTACTCAAAAAAGTGGTGATAGCAACTTTTTAAAATTGGGAATAATAATGACCATTTGCAGGCAGTTGAAGAAGCCTGCTTGTAATGACTGAAACACAGGGCTGTCTCTGCACTTTTATAAATGTGTGATTACTTGTTACTTTGCATGTGTCTCCTTGATTTATCCTCTTTTTTCTGAGAAATAGAAAGTAAATTTGGGTGCTTTGTGAATTGTCAAGATTGAAGTACTAGGAAAGAAAGCTCAATGTGAAGTTTGAATGTCCTATATATGATAATGACTTTAGATAATGATCTTTATAGTACAAGTGATTTTATAGCATTATTCACTGTCCTTGAGCAATGACTTCAATTCCAGGGAGCCAGACCATGCTATTTCTATTTTTTGGCCTCATCTTTGCAGCAAGAGGATGAGAGAAAATTATGAAACTTTCCTAATAATATCATTTGCTGCAAACATTGATTTAAATATACAAAAATTTTAATATTTTAAACATATATGCAATATATATGTATAAAATTCTCATCACCTTTACTAAGATGATACTCTCACATCTCCTAGAGCTAAGGAAATCTCTGAAAATATTTTATTCCTTTGATTAATATTTATTAATCCATACTGTGTGCTAGGCACTGGGTATGCTGTGGTGAGCAAACAGACCAGATACAGACCTCGAGGGGCTTACTCTCTAGATGGGAAAAGGTATTGTGTAGATTTTGCTAGATCACCTGCAGGATATTATAGGACACTGTGAAAGAGAGTAAGGGGGACGATTTCTTTTAGAGATGCCTGCCTCCGCAGGTGACATCTAATCAGAGACTTGGGTAGAGGAGGACCCAGCCATGTAACAGGTGGGGGAAGAGCAGTCTGTGTAGAACCAGCACAGATGAAAGCCTTAAACAGGTAAGGACCAGTGTGATCTAGATGAGAGTAGTAAGGTGTAGTGCACAGAGGGGTCAGATGAGGTAAGGTGAGGTAGGAGAGAGAGGTAGCAGCAAGATCGCTGATGGGCCTTATTGACCATGGTCAAGAGTTAAGGTGACGAAGACTATCCTACCTTTCAGGACCATGTAAGCACGATCCACATTTCTCACAAAATATGTGCAAGGTATTTATAGCTAGAGTAAGGGATATTAATTAATATTTTCTATAGAGTCCCTGAAAAGTAGCTCATATTTATTTATAAGTGATAACCGATTATACATGGCCTGGGATGACTGGAGTCACTCACTGGTGTTCATTGATGACAAAAGCTCCATGAAAGTGTGAAGCAGAGAGGGGGTCACTAGCCAAGTGAATTCAGATTTAGAACCCACCTAAGGGCTATACGATACCAGTGCCTGAACATTCTGAAGAAGGAGGAAGACGGCCACAAGTCAGATTAGGTTGAGGCGAAGTCTTGAAATAATGTCCAGCATTTAGGCTAAGACCACGTGAGGGACCTCAGACCTCATGTACACCAACCATCTGTAGATTATCCCCATGCAGACTGGATGGAGAGAATGTGGACTGGATGGAGAGGAACCAGAAACAGGAAATTCCACTAAAAAGAGTTTGCAAATGTTTGTGTAACTTATGCAGAATGGTAAAGGATAGGAAGACATGAAACCAAGAATGGTTGTGCAGACACCTCTATCAGTTGGTCAGATTTGCTGACAACTCTCAATTTTCAAGACCAGCCAAGTTTATTCAGGTATAGAAGCCCCTATATGACTCTTTCTGTGACTCAGAGTTATTTCTGGTCTTTAGGAAGTGTGGACAAACTATGCCATCTATGTATTCCTTCCCACGGGGTCTTCAAGAGGGGCAAAGGTGTGGCTGGAAGCTGCGGGACAGCTCTGGGCAGGCAGATGAATGAGCTGGGTGCAGGGTGACAGTCAGAATCCTCTCCCTGCTTCTGTGCCCCCATCACAGGCCAGGCAGCATTAACCCTTCCTCTCCTCAGTTTCTTCTGGCTCTCTCCCAAAGGTGCATAGTGCCTACAGAGACATACACACAACTCCGTCTCTGGTGATCATCTGATTGTAGGAAAATGCAAACCTCATCCTCCCACACTGGAGACTGGAACCCTCTGAAAGAAAGGTATCTCAGTGACTAAAAATGAATTAAATACCAGGATGGTGAGCTTGCAAAAGATTCAGAATGCAATTGTTTCAAAAATGTTTTATCAGGGGACACCTGGGTGGCTCAGTTGGTTAAGAGGCTGCCTTCAGTTCAGGTCATGATCCCAGCGTCCTGGGATCAAGTCCCACATCGGGCTCCTTGCTCGGCGGGGAGCCTGCTTCTCCCTCTGCCTCTGCCTGCCACTCTGTCTGCCTGTGCTCGCTCTCTCCCTCTCCCTCTGGCAAATAAATAAATTTTAAAAAAAGTTTTATCAGGAAAGTCAAGGAATTTCACTATCTTTTTGTGGTTGTTTTTGTTGAGCTTTAGGGTCTAGCTAGATATCTGCAAATGACAATAAATAACCCCTAGCTTTTGGGAGATATTCAGATGGGAATATTCAAGAACAGTGAACTTCATCAGTGGGAGACAAATGAGTAGATGTGGAGATAAACAATTTAGGGATAAAGGAAAGAGTCCTTGGTGATACACACGGTGGGGATTCATGAAGAAATTTGTTTTTAATAGAAAAGTGGGAGAGACACTAAATGGTGAAAATAAGAAAAGCAAAAAGGAAGAGGATCACAGAAATAAAGGTCAAAGGATGTCTACAATATGCTCTTAACAGTGGTGACTATAATTGAGAAATTGGAGAGATTTGAAAAGGAAGATCTTCCCCCAGTCTTTATAGTGTGTCTGCAGAAAATATTTTTCAATTGATCACTCTTCAATTTAAAATTTCTTTTCAGGAAATGGACTGTATTAAATCCTGTAGTTCTTGGGGCAACTGGGTGGCGCTGTTGGTTGAGTGTCCAACTCTTGGTTTCAGCTCAGGTGGTCTTCTCTTTGGGTCAGGGGATCCAGTCCTCTCTCTGTTCTCTGGAGTCTCCTTGAGTTTCTCTTTCCCTTTCCCCCCGCTCTTCCCACTGTGCTCTCACGCGCGCGCTCTCTCTCAAATAAATAAAATAAATCTTTATAAATAAATAAATCCTCTAGCTCTTGACTCACCGTTTTTGAAATCTAGAAATTAATCTATAGATAAGCTTGACTGTTTTGTAATGGAGTAGTTTGAGGGCTCTTTTACAATACTAAATACGTTTTTGTTGAATGGGTTGCAAAAACATTAGTTTTAACAGATCTGTGATTCTTTACGTTTTCTATTCATTGTATTAGATACTTTTTTCATACCTCCTAAGGCTAAATTTGGCTAGTTGATATCACTGTGGAATTGGAACAGGGGAACATAGAACTAATTTCCTCATTTGACTTTTAAATTAGTTTTTTGTGTGCGTTAACTAAAATTGAAATGTTTCGATTATGAATAATGCCAAAATGAAATGGTACACTCCATTGACTTTAATGAAGTGCACATGTTCTTGCAGGCTTGTGAATGATGGTGTGATAGCAAAAAGCTTGAATCTTACTATTTAATATTGACTGCACTCATATACTGTATTTATGATACTACTTACCACAATCCTCCTTTTTAAGTTTAATGAACACAGTTGAACTTAAAATTTTTGTTTCATCGACTTTTCCAAGGGACAGACATTACCAAGGGTGTGCCCAACCTAATTTTACATAAAAGCAAGAGCTGACAACCAATTCATTAAATTCAAATTAGCTGACATTTACTCCATGATTACTATTTGAAAGACACTGTGCTAGGAGATTAATTTTCAAAGAATAAACAAATCATCTAGGTAATTAAAGCTTCAAAATGAAATTTTTAGTCTTCAGTGCCAGTGACTATAATAAAGTGTATATAATAAGTTAAATACTAAACAACACTTGCTGCTAATACATACAAAAGAGAAGAGCAACCAGAGAAATTCTGAATAATGATATTAATATAATATTAATTGTGCAGTATCTTGAGTAAAGCTCTTTGCTAATTTTTTTTTAAAACAGAGTCTTGAATTAAATACTTAGTGGTTGTTAGAAGAATGAAATATGTTTAGATTCTTACAAGTGTATTTAAATTTCATGTCCTATATCTACAATTTCAAGCTAAAGTTATGGTTTTCTTGTTTGATTGGTTTTTTTTTTAATTCCAGTATAGTTAACATACAATGTCATACTAATTTCAGGTCTACAATATAATGATTCAACAATACCACACATTATCCAGTGCTCATCACAACAAGTGCCCTCCTTAATCCCCATTACCTATTTCCCCCATCCCCCCACTCCCTCCCCTCTGGTAACCATCAGTTTGTTCTCTATAGTAAGAGTCTGTTTCTTGAGTCTGTCTCTCTCTCTCTTTTTCTTTTGCTCATTTTTGTTTATATCAGAAGTTCCACATATGAGTGAAACCAGATGGTATTTGTCTTTCCCTGATTGACCTATTTCGCTTAGCATAATACTCTTTAGTTCCATCCATGTCCCATGTTGTTGCAAATGGCAAGATTTTATTCTTTTTTATGCCTGAATAATATTCCATTACATAGCTATAGATACAGGTATCACATCTTCTTTATTTATTTATCTATCAGTGGACACATTGGGCTGCTTGGACACTTTGGCTGCAATGAACATCAGGGTGCACATGTCCCTTTGAATTAGTGTTTTTGTATTTTGGAGGTAAATATCCAGTAGCGCAATTACTGGATGGTAGAGTCGTTCTGCTTTTAACTTTTTGAGGAACCTCCATACTGTTTTCCACGGTGGCTGCCATAGTTTGCATTCCCACCAACAGTGCAGGAGGATTCCTTTTTCTCCACATCCTTGCCAACACCTCTTGTTTCTCATGTTTTAAATTGTAGCCATTCTGACAGGTGTTGAGGTGATATTTCATTGTAGTTTTGACTTTCATTTCCCTGATGATGAGTGATGTTGAGCATCTTTTGGAGTGTCTTTTGGCCATCTGGATGTCTTCTTTGGAGAAATGTCTGTTTGTCTTCTCCCCATTTTTAATTGGATTATTTGGGGGGGGATGTTAAGTTGTAATTGTTCTTTACACATTTTGGATCCTAACCCTTTATCCGTTATGTCATTTGCAAAGATCTTCTCCCATGCAGTAGGTTTTCTTTTAGTTTTGTTGATTAATTTCCTTCACTGTGCAAAAGCTTTTTATTTTGATGTTGTCCCAATAGTTTATTTTTTTGCTTTTATTTCCCCTGCCTCAGGAGACATATCTGAAAAAATTGGGGCACCTGTGTGGCTCAGCAGGTTAAGCATCTGCCTTCAGCTCAGATCATGATGTCAGGGTCCTGGGATCGAGCCCCACATCGGGCTTCCAGCTCAACAGGAAGTCTGCTTCTCTCCTTTTCTTTCTCTGTGCCCCCCTCCCCGCCCCACACACACACTATGCTCGGGCTTTCACTCTCTCTCTGTGTCTCAAATAAATAAATCTTTTTAAAAAGAGAGAGAGAGAGAAGAAAAATGTTGCCAAAGCTGGTGTCAGAGACATAACTGCCTGTGCTCTTATCTGGGATTTTTATGGTTCCAGGTCTCACATTTAGCTCTTTAATCCATTTTGAGTTTATATTTGTGCATGGTATAAGAATGTGCTCCAGTTTCATTCTTCTGCATGTGGCTCTCCAGTTTTCCCAACACTATTTGTTGAAGAGACTGTCTTCTTCCCACTGGATAGTCTTTCCTGCTTTGTCGAAGATTAATTGACCATAGAGTTGTGGGTTTATTTCTGAGTTTTTTATTCTTTTCCGTTGACCTATGTGTTTATTTTTGTGCCAGTACCATACCGTTTTGTTCACTATGGCTTTGTAATATAGCTTGAAGACTGAAATTGCGATACCTCCAGCTTTTTCTTTTTCAAAATTTCTCTAGCTATTCAGAGTCTTTTGTGATTCCATATAAACTTTAGAATTGTTCATTTTAGTTCTGTGAAAAATTCTGTTGGTATTTTGAAAGGGATTGCATTGAATGTGAATTACTTTGGGTAGTTTAAACATTTTAACAACAGTTGTTCTTCCAACCCTTGAGCAGAGAACGCCCTTTCATTTCCTTGAGTCATTTTCCATTGCTTTAATCCATATTTTATATTTCTCAGAGTACAGGTTAACCTTTGGTTAGGTTTATTCCTAGGTATCTTATTATCTTGATGTAATTGTAAATGGGATCATTTTCTCTTCCTGGTACTTCATTATTAGGGTATAGAAATGCAACAGATTTCTGCACATTGATTTCGTATCCTGTGAATTTACTGAATTCATTTATCAGTAGTGTTTTGTTATCAAGTAGTGTTTTGGTGGAGTCTTTTGGGTTTTCCATATAAGGTATCATGTCATCTGCCAACAGGAAATGTTTTATTTTTATTTTTATTTTTATTTTTATTTATTCTATTTATTTATTTCTTTATTTCATTCTTACCAATCTGGATGCCTTTTATTTATTTTTGTTGTCTGATTGCTGTGGCTAGGACTTTGATTACAATGTTGAATAAAAGCACTGAGAGTGGACATGCTTGTCTTGTTCCAGACTTTAGGGGGAAAGTTCTCAGTTTGTCCCCATTGAGTATGATATCGGCTGTGGGTTTTTCCTTATATGGTCTTTATTATATTGAAGTGATCATATAGTTTTTATCCTTTCTCTTATTGATGTGATGTATCACATCGATTGGTTTGTGAATATGGAACCACCCTGTATCCTGGGACTAAATCTCACTTGATTATGATGAATGGTTTTTTAAATTGTTCAATTTGGTTTGCCAGTATTTTGCTGAGGATTTTTACATCTATGTTTATTAGAGATGTGGGCCTGTATTTCTTTTTTGTAAGTGTGGTGTCTTTATCTGGTTTTGGTATCAGGATGAGTACTGGCTTCATAGAATGAATTTGGAATTTTTCCTTCTTATTCTATTGTTTGGAATACCTTGAGAAGAATAGGTATTAACTTTTCTTTAACTGTTTGGTAGAATTTGCTGGTGAAGCTGTCTGGTCCTGAACTTTTGTTTTTGGGGAATTTTTTGATGACTGATTCAATCTCCTTGCTAATAATCAGTCTGTTCAAATTTTCTTTTTTCTTCCTGCTTTGGTGTTGGTAGGTTATATGTTTCTAGGAATTTATCCATTTCTTCCAGGTTGTCCAATTTGTTGACATACAGTTTTCCATAATATTATCTTAAAATTATTTGTATTTTTGTGCTCTTGGTTATTTCTCCTCTTTCATTTCTGATTTTGCTCATTTGAGTCCTCTTCTTTTTCTTTTTCTTTTTTTTTCTTTTTCTTCTTCTTTTTTTTATGAATTTGGCTAGAGGTTTATCAATTTTGTTGATCTTTTCAAGGATTTAGCTCTTGCTTTCACTGAGCTGTTCTGTTGGTCTTTTTAGTTTCTATATTATGTATTTCTGCCCTAATCTTCCTTATTTCTTTCATTCTACTGGTTTTGGGTTTCACTTGTTCTTTTTCCAACTCTCTTGGATGTTAAATTAGGTTGTTTTTTTGAGATTTTTTTTTTTTTTTGGCTTCTTGAGGTAGGTCTATGTTGCTACAAACTTTTCAGAACAACTTTTGCTGCATCTCAAAGGTTTTGAACCGTTGTGTTTTCATTTTTATTTGTTTCCATGTACGTTAAGATTTTGTTGATTCTTTGGTTGACCCATTCATTGTTTAGTAGCATGTTATTTAATCTCCATGTATTTGTGGTCTTTCCAGATTTTCTTCTTGTGACTGATTTCTAGTATCCTAGCGTTGTGATTAGAAGAGATAGATGCATGGTATGACTTTGATCTTTTTTAATATGTCAAAACTTGTGTGGCTTCATATATGATCTATCTGGAGATCATTCCCTGCACATTTGAAAAGTGTTATTCTGTTCTTTGGGGATGGAATATTCTGAATATATCTTTTAATCCATCTGGTCCAGTGTATCATTCAAAGCCACTGTTTCCTTGTAGATTTCCTAACTGGGTGATCTGTTCATCGATGTAAGTGGGGTATCCTGCTATTGATTAGTTTATTTATGTTTGGTATTAACTCTTTTGTGCATTTGGGTGCTCCCACATTGGGTGCATAAATATTTATAATTGTTATAAATTCTTGTTAGCTTGTCCCTTTTTTTATTATAAAGTGTCCTTCTCTGTCTTTTGTTACAGTGTTTTAGTGTCTGTTTTGTCTGATATGCATATTGCTACTCTGGCTTTCTTTTGACACCTGTTTACATGATAAGTTCTTCTCCATGCCCTCATTTTCTATCTACAGGTGTTTTGAGGCCTAAAATGAGTCTCCTGTAGGCAGCATACAGATGGGTCTTGTTTTTTCAATCTACTCTGTCCCCCTGTGTCTTTTGATAGGAGCACTTCATCTATTTATACTCAAATTAGTTATTGATACATACTTATTGCCATTTTGTTACTTGTTTTTTGGTTATATTTGTACTTTTTCTCTGATCCTTCTCTTTCTGTCTTTCATGGTTTACTGCTTTTCTTTATTGATATACTTGGATTCCTTTCCTTCTTTGCCTATTAGCAGTTTTTGACTTGTGGTTACCATTACTTTTGTGTAGAACATCTTCTGCCTAGAGCAGTCTGTATTAAGTTCATGGTTGCTTAAGTTACTCCTCTCCCCCACCATGTTTTAGGTATAGGGTGTCATTTGCTCTGATGCCAGTGTTCTCTGGTTGTATCCATAGGACAAGGTGACTTTTGGGTCTTCCTACTCCACCATCTTCCCCAGTTGTCTGTGCAGTGTTTTTTTTGCTAACTTTTTTATGCCAAATGAACAATCACATGATAAAGGTATACTTAAATTAACAATTATTTTGTCAATATTGGGAGGATAAACAAGTTAATTCAAGAGTGTACTAATGTGTGATTAAGAGCTTTGAAATGAACAGTGGATTCAGCGTGTATCACATGCTCTGAAAATTAGCAGTTGTGCAGTCTTAATGAGTGTTCTATATGGCACAAATTCATGGAATGGGAAATTATGAACACCACTTTACTTGTTGCTGTTGGATACACTGAATGTGTCATGAAAGTCCTTCCTAGTTGGATCATACAGTCCTTTATCTCATAAATGACAGAGTTTAAGTAGCCCGACCCAAGCTCCTACTCCAAGTGGAAGAACTGGATTTACAAGCCAGGATTCCAATTTTCAACTAATTGGAGGTGTATTATAGAGGTAACATCTAACTACAGGGAGAGCCTAACATCTCGCACAATGGAAAGTGCCATGTGCACGTGATCTAATTTAATATACATTTTCATAGTCTGCAATTCTTTGACAGATAACCACTAGCTACAGTTTTCAGCCCCATGTCCAAAATGATTGAGAGTAAATTTTATTTATCATTGCACCCTTTTGTTTATTTTGGATTCTGAACTTGGAAAATATGTCCTGGACTAGAATTCTAAGTCAATTACACCCTCACTGTGCAATTTGTGGAAACTTGCTTTACCTTTCTGAGCTCCAGGCTTCTGTTTTCATTTTGTTTGTTGTTTCCATTTCCATGCCAAAGATCTCTCTAAAGCATAAAGAGCTATATAAATGACAATTAACAAATATACATTTATTTACATATTTGCTGGTTTGAGGGCTTGGATGTCTCCAGTGGCATCGGATGCAGGGATGCTGTATGTGCTCTGTTCCACCAGCATCCTGGAGAAAATTTGGGCCAAGACCCAGCCAGATACATGTGGACCTGTGCACCAAGAGAGGAGGAAACCCCCCCTCCTTTTTACACCTTTTTTTCCTTCAAGAGAGCAAAGGCAAGAGTATCTTGTCAGTGGAAGAACAGCAAGTGAAACTTGGGAGCCCATGTGCACCGGGTTATCAGGAGATGTCAGTGGCTAACACCTGCCAGCCTTGTGGGAATTTGGGACTATGAGCTGCCTTTCCTGATGAGAGGAGTAGGCAGCAGAGGCGATGAGTCCAGCTCATTGTCTGGCAACCTAGAGAGACCTTCTGAGTCACTCACCAGACAAGCTTATTTGTCTCCCCAAGACTGAAAGTCTGGAAACATTTAAATAAGAGAATTAGAAACAGTAGATATTGATTTCAGCCATTCCAGTGAAAATGCATCCTGAGTTTACTTCTTTGTCTTTCTTCTTTGTCTTTTTTCTTTGTATAAAGGCTCTCTGTTGTCCATTTCCACCCCTGCACTGTGCTTTACCTTTCTCTTCCGCCCCTGGGTGGCTGTTCCCCTCTTCCAGCTGCATTTCCCAACTCTGGCCACCTCCACTCTGCTAACCCCCAGCAGGCCTCTCGGACATGGATATCTCTCAGAACTTCCCTTGTCATGTTCTTTCTCTGCGTAAGAATGGCCCTCAAGGTTTTCGTGATCAGTGTCTGGCTTTCCAGTTCCTGTCTGTGTCCCATTCCCTCCCTTCCACTCAGACTTCTTATGGTGCTGCATCTCAACTCTCTGACATTTTAACCTACCACATTGGTGGTGGACTTCCATGAAGCTTTCCTGATGATTGCAGTCCACACTGGTCTCTCATTTATGTATACTCGTGCCACTAAATGCTGAGCAGTTTGGAATTTACTTGTTCCACAGTTGTTCAGCCTCCTGTCTTCCTGGATGAGTCAAGGGGCTATACCATGAAAGTTGTATGATTCTCTGCCCTTCCTGCAACAGGTGTTTAATTACCATCTGCTTCTGGATTAATTGTCTGATCATGATAAGTATACATGAGGGGAAAATGGACATTTTGGCCTATTTCATATTTTCTCACCATCAACCTTCCTTCTGTGGCTTCATGCTTGACCCTGGCCCCTTACCCTCCCATGGGCATTGTAAGACTTTGGACTCTGGGATCAGACACAACGGAACTCAAGCCTTGACCTGTTGTAGGTCCTGGAACATGTTCTTTAACCTCCCCAAGCTTCCATACCTCTATAAAATGATGATGTAATAAGATTTGGGGCTTTTTGAGGGAGAGAGGACTTGTCTGTCTGTTTGTTTGTTTGTTTAAATGGAAGTGTTAACCTTTCTCTAATGCATGGAGAAAAGTGTTCAAAGATACACAGATTAAAGATATGCCAGTCTAAGAACGCTCCTTGCATACTATTTTGAGAACTGTGCTATTCAGATTCCTGAGTATATTGTAGATGTGAAACCCGAGGTTCAGAGGAATTACTTTTCTTGTCCACAGCCTCCGAGGTAGAAGGTGTGGAGTCGGCATACAAACTTGAGGCTGTGGGACCCCAAACCTCACACTCCTCCTATTCCACATGCCCTGTGTGTGTCTGTGGAACACAGGATTACTCCAGGTGATCCTAAGAAAACATCTGTCTTGAATGACCTTTACAATTACTTAAAGTTAATATAAAATTCGTACACAACCAGTAACTTACTTTGTCAAGTGCACCAGGAGAGAGGGACTTCTTTTTGCATATGTTGCTAAAATTGTAATCCCCTGAAAGAGGACAGTTGAAGTGAGAAGAAACATCATAGACCATGAAAGGTAACATCCCTTAAATCCTTGGGCTAAAGCCAAGGATACTAGGTCTTGCTTCCAGCTGTCAACTATCATTTTGTGATCATAGATGAATTACTTCATCTGAAGAGAAGAAAATTATGTATCTCCAGACATGTTATAAATGAAATTGATTACTGAATATGATATAATTGTATTTAAGTAAAAAAAAAAAGAAAAACCTAGCGGCCCAACATCTAAGACATATAAGCCTGCACAGAAATCTAAGGTTAAAGGGTGATATAAATGAAAACAATAAAAGTATTACCTTGTTACTTTCGCTGGTTTAATTTAAACCCATGCTTTCAGGTTTCACCTCTGAGGCTTATGGTACTACGTGTGTATTTCTGATGCAACCCAAAGTGAGTTACCATGGATTTGATTCTACCAACGGCAAAAAGAAAGGAAAAAGAAAACAGGAAGGAGATGAGGGAATGCATTTTCACAATTTGATTGTGAAAGAACTTCAGAAGTTGTATTTCAGAAGATATGTTTTTAGAAGTATTTTATGAGAGCCTTTTCAGCAGAGCCGCAGAATAATAAAAGCTTATTTAACTTAATTTTCCACTCCATTACTCCCCAAAGTGTAGGACCAAGTGAAGGAATGGCCTCACAGATTGCTTACCACATGTCAGAAATTTAATATCGTACTCACTGGGAGTATTTCATCCATTTCTCTGTAATATTTTAATTCCTAACTGAAGGAGAGGAAATTACACAAAAACTTAGATCTTAGTCTGAGAATGCGCTGTCAACCTCCATTAAATCTAAAGATCTGTTGTCGTTTGGTTACTAAGGGATCTTGAACAACAAATTCAAATGACCCACCGTACATTAAGCAATAATGTGTGCAGAACAGCCTGCTCGAGTCTGTGGGCAGAGAAAAAAAGGTGAACTTGCAAACCTCTCTTCCCCCCACCAGGAGGCAGTTCTGTGCCCTGGTCACAGACCACCACAGCCACCAATTCATAGAATTGGATCCTCAAGCCAAATGTTTAACCACTGTGAGTTTTCTCGTCCATAAAATGGAGTGTGGTCCGGCTGGAGGGAAAATTAAATTGTCTCTCAGATCCTTTATAACATTAAAGTCTTGAGAGTCCACAACTGAATCAGAGTTGCACATACACATAAATTGTGACAAAATATTAAGTAGAACCCAACAAGTTCTCCCATCCTTTCTTGATGTTTAGAGCAAAAACCAACCTAAACGACAGAGGTATGTTTCTGTGTGTGAAAGAGAAAACCACAGGAACAGAGGGAGAGAGTGCTCCCAAGTGATTCCCTTGGCTTGCCATTTGGTGTTTCAGTATTTTTGGCAAAGGAAAAAACAGACAAAAATCCTCCCACAATCCTGTCTCAAAATCGGGGGACCACTAAAAATCTACTCTTTTCACGGTAGCATAAAAGTTACAATTAGAAAGAGTGGTATTATGAGATAACTTCCTGTGAGCCCAGCACCGTGCTGGCTGTTGAGGAATAAGAGAGAGAAGAAGGGATGTAGGGGGATGCACGGGCCCAGGAGCCCAGGTTGAGGAGAGCTTGAATGAAGGTGAGCCTCCTGGCCTGGCAAGGAATTTATTCAACATCTTTTCTGCAATTAATTTTCACTTTCTGCAATTAAGCATCTTCCATTTAAAGAAATTTCTGCTCTAAACATACTGCTTCAAAGATGAAAGATTTCTTAAGTTGCGGTGAATTACAAATTATGCAAAGAAGTACATTTAAAATGATTGGTTTTAAGACATGTTTAAGAGAGACATATTAGTGAGGGGCAGATGCTTTTAGATTTCATGTCTGATATACATGAAATTTGGACAAATTGACTGTTGTTGTAAATACCTGAAAGGACCCCTTGGTCATTACAAAATTATTTCACTAGCTAGGTCATTCTCTGAAATAGTCATTTCATACTTCCTCTGGTTTGACATTCCATCCCCCAAACTCCATCTCCCACACCTCCCCTCCTCAGTGGAGGATCTTCCTGCATGCTTCAGAGAAGTTAACAGAACCATTTCAGATACCTACACCAAATCTAAAAAACAATTTGCTTCTGTTCCCATCCTCCACTCCTGCCCTTCTCTTCCGGTGAAGGTCATGGACCCACCAGCTCTCAGTGATGAGTTGTTGCACCTGTGCCCTGGGTCCCATTGATTCCATCCTCCCGGGGACCTCCCTGAATGGGTTACTCACTTCTTTTCTTAGATCTTCAACCTCTTCTTCCTTAAGGCTGCTTTCTATCAGTATTCACAATGCTTTAAAAAAAAAATCTTCTAAAAAAAAAATCTTTCCTGAGCCAAGCATCTCAAAAGTTATCTACATCTTTTCACACACCCCACGCATTCACTCCCTGTTCACACCAATCTGACTTCGGTCCCAACCACTCCACCTGCTTGCTCTCACTAATGATCTCTGTGTTGTTAAATTTAAAGGACACTTCACTGTCTATCTGACTTGACCTGTCTTCATCTTACTCCTCTTTCCTTCTTGAAAAATGCGTTTTCCTCCTCCCTCTCTGACTGTTCCTTTAAGGAGCAGTCATCTCCTATCTGAATTGTACATATTAGATTCTTAGATTGGCCCAGCTCCACTCTGCTTTGTAGTCTACATGCTTTCCCCAATGATTTCATCCACTGCTATAGACCAGCCTCTCTGCTCTGTGTGTTATCTTCAGAACTTCAGAGCCATGTAACCAGCTGGCTATGGTGTGCCATTATTATGTCTCTGTCAAGCCTGTCCCTCCTCCAACATTCTCCACCTCAGCTAATGTCACCTAATTGCTCCTGTTGGAAACATGGGACTTACATTTTCCCTCTTCTTTAGCTCACATGTTCAGTTATTAAATCCTAGTCATTTTACTTCCAAAATGTCTATCATGTTTTCTCTTTCTGTGCTTGTCCATCTACTACCATCTCTCACTGGCTATGGGAATGGCCCCCTAAATGCTCTCCCTGCATCCACTCTGCTTCTGTCTATTCATTGCCCTTGTCATAGCCAGAATGAGTTTTACCAAATGCAGACCTGAATGTGTCACTCCAGAGCTGAAAGGTTTCAGAGGCTTCCCTCTATCCTTAGAAGAAAATGCGGATTTCTTTCCCCAATGGTATGTGATCTGCCTTTACCCCACCAACCTCCCTCTCCCTACTCCTTGTTGCCATCACCTGACCCATTCACCCTTCTGTTGCACTGACTTCCCTCAGCAGCTTGATCACAGAGGCTCCTGCTGAAGCCCTGAGATACTTTCCCCACCTCATTCCACCCACCGCTCCCACCTCCAGGCTTTGTCTTGGGCTTCAGATTAAATATCACTTCCTCAGAGAAGCTAATCTTCCCATCTCCTCTTGACTAGATTTGCTGTCCTTGCTCTTTGCTAACTTAACATCCTTAATCCATGATATCCATTACCACAACTGCAATTTTTTTAAGATTTTATTTATTTATTTGACACAGAGAGAGCATAAGCAGGAGGAGCAGCAGACAGAGGGAGAGGGAGAAGCAGGCTCCCCTTGAACAGAGACCCCGATGTGGGATTTGGTTCCATGACCCTGGGATCATGACCTGAGCTGAAAACAGACGCTTAACCAACTGAGTCACCCAGGCGCCCCACCACAACTGTAATTATATACTTACTTTGTCAGTTTGTTTGACATCTCTTCCCAATCAGACTACTGTCATTCCTGAACCTCCTTCAGCTAGTATATTTCTAGAATAGTAGGTCTCAAAATTTTTGGTTGAATGAATGAATGTGCAGCTTCATTTTTTCTTTCTCTTTTCTAAAACCTCCTTTCCAATCACGCCACGTTTATCTTAGAGAGGTTTTCCATCTTGTGAGGAAAAATCTGAAGAGAAGTAGAAAGAGCTTTGGTTCTATTTTGGTCCTTGCCGTAACCTAATTCTCTTTGAGACTGTTTGTTCTCTGCTTTTTTCTAAACTACAAAAGGGGACTAAAAACATAATAACTAATACAAGTGGGATTCAAAGCCATCAATACATTTACATCATTCTCACAGTAAGTATCAAAGGGTTTTACTTCCATTTGTTTAGATACTTAGTGGAGAATATGACTTAGTATCTGGTCTCCTAAGCCACTGTTCATCAACCTGCCTCTCTACGGTGGGTGCCCTTCATGAGTTCAGCTGGTCCCTCTTTTCCTTTTCACGGTTATGGTGCAGATTGAGAAGTTCATTTTCAATACAATGAATATTCATCTTCTCCTTCATCTTCTAGTTCTTTATGTTCTATTTTAAGCATGTTTTTAGTTGTAAGTAGCCAAAAGTACATCTCAAAAACCTAGACACCTCCACCCACCATTGAATTTTGGTATTTCTGCTTCTCATTCTCCTGGGTTTATGTGATTAGTAACTCCCAAAATAAATACATGTATAGATGTGTCATCCTGATTCAGATTTTGCAATAATGAGGTTTTTTCCAGAAGTCCACATACTTTTGTGTTACTGCTTTTACATTGAAGAGGATATATGGATAAGACAGCCTGATCAAAAGTACAGCTGATCATCATAGAAGGAAGGAAAGCAAACAGGCCTACATGGAAATAGAACCTAAGTGTGGCCTCTGTGATACTGTGCTTTGAGCAAATGGACTGAACACAAAAAAAATACACACAATTGGTGGCACAGATCCAGAGAATCATTCATTCATCCATTTGTTCATCTAATTCTAAGTTATGGAATATCAATTATATGGCAAGTATTGTGTATTTACTAAATAAAAAATTATATAAATAATTTTCTTTTTTAAACTAGCACTGTCCCTTGGGGCAAATCAAGTACAGTAGCAATGCGTGATTAGACCAAATGTATAGCCAGCTACCAAGCAGTGGTGTTCTAAAAAAGTAATGTGGATCTGCCAAGGTTCTATCATCTCTCCAAGGCAAGGCCATACTTCAAGGCAGGAGGCCTGTGCGTTCTTTGTGGCAGGGCACCCTCATCCACAAACGCATTTCCCCACCTCTTCTCGGATGACCAAAGTACTCTGTAGCAAGAGACAGCCACTTCATGACATAATTGAAGGAAATACTAAGTCCAGAAGTAACGTATTGTCAACAACTCACATTGGAGGTGCAAGAGACTAAAATCAGTTTCTAACTGAGACTTTGATACCAAGGTATAGAATGTGAATGTTGGACTTGGGATTTTAAGAGGTCAAAGTGAGCTCCAGGGAATAAATGGGAACACACACACACACACACACACGGGATACACACACACCAGTGTGGACTAGAGGATTGAAAACATACTGTGCCTTCTCATCTACTTTCAGGCTGTGCTTGATATTGTCCTGACAAGACCAGAGACTCAGGAGTCCTGATCACCCATCAGAGTGTCCTGTTCACCAGCCCTGAAACTGTTCAGACAACTTGGCTTTGCAGGTCTGACCTGGTCCAGATCCGTGAGATTAAGCAATTCCATGACATTTTTATGTTGAACAGAACTAACTTCTAAAATTGCAACAGTCCCAGGAAGACTGAGAAGTAATCACATCCATTGTTTGAATCGGGAAAGGGGGGAGTGGGAGTAATAAATTTTAGTACAAAAGAACAGATCTGCCACTGGAGATGGGAAATAGTTCTTAGAAACAATTGTTACTACTGTTTATGTGACACCGTGGAACACTACATGGACGAAGAACTACAGATCTCTGGATTTCAACTGTACCTGAAACCAAGTGAACTAAAATTAAATGATAAAACAGGCCAAAGAGAACGACAATAAAAATGTGTATGGCAGGGAATACTACTTTAAACCCAGTTCATGATCCATGTATTGCTAGAGGTTTTCAGAACAAAGAAAGTACTTATGTGTCCCAAATTCACTGAAATTGGCTTCTGTGAATATAACATACCCTCCCCATGCCTGGGGTGTAGGGTTTAGATATCTCTGAAAATAGATTCATCAATGAATACTTGATCCTGGCTAAAAAAAAAAAAAAGAAAAAAGAAAAATTAATAAAGCCTAGAGCAGCTAACCTCTTTCTCTTCGGGGCACTGGCTAAAGTCTTTCCATTTTTCTGATTACATCAAGAAAAAAAATACCAATCGCATACTGATCCTTTTAACTTCATGCTAATCAGTTTTCCTTTTAACTAGTCTGTAAATAGGTGACAGAAATAGGACTAGGGCAGGGTAGAAAGTAGAAGTGAGGAAAACCAGAAGGATTTGAGGCTAAGAATTCTAAATACAAGGATTAGAAGCAATTTCTCTTTTGCGGCTATGGAAATATAAGTAAATATAAGCATAATTGACTGGAGTTCTAAGTCATGGTCAGTTACCAATCCAGTGGTCCTTAACCTTATTTCCATCCCAGAAGTGGCTAAAGAACTCAACACATGTCCCTCAATAATAGTGGTTCTGGGGCTGCAAGGGCTGAGCTGTTATATTCCTTTTTTATTTTTTTTAAGATTTTATTTATCTTAAATAAAATAAAGAGAGAGAAAGAGAGCGAAAGTAGGCAGAGCAACAGGCAGAGGGAGACAGAGAAGCAGGCTCCTTGCTCAGCAGGAATCCTGATGCGGGGCTCGATCCCAGGACTCTGGGATGATAACCTGAGCTGAAGGCAGCCACTTAACTGACGAGCCACCCAGGTGCCCCTGAGCTGTTATATTCTTAAGCATCTTATGCCCCTAAAGGAGCTTGAAAGTGTGTATCTGGGAAAATCACTCCCCCACAGAAGCTTCTGATACCTCCCCTCCAGAGCTGTCTCCTGGTCCATTTTTCTCCAACTGATGTACCTCTTTTGTGCCTTAGTTTCCCCAATAAACTGAAAGTGTTATAATCAAGAATCTGTAAATTATAAATGGAAATAAGAAAAATTTTAATATCTCCCATTTGCATTTTTTTATTGAGACAATGTGTTAAATATGGTACAACGGAACTGGATCTGTTGGATGTTTTAGTTAAGGTCTTGAGCACTTAGGTTCTAAAGAGAGTCTAAAAATAGCATAGATTGGAAGTAAATATGGTCCTCAGTCTATTTAAAGGTCTTTATGACGGCTTCAGAGTATTGAGATTGTTTCTACCAAATGTGTTTTTTAAAGATTTTATTTACTTATTTGACAGAGAGAGAGAGACAGCACAAGCAGGGGGAGTGGGAGAGGGAGAAGCAGGCTTCCCACTGACCAAGGAGCCCGAGGTGGGGCTCAATCCCAGGACAATGGGATCATGACCTGAGCCAAAGGCAGATGCTTAACGACTGAGCCACCCAGACAGTCCTCTACCAAATATTTTTAAAGAAAGAAGAAAAGACACAGGTTTGGCTTACTTCAATTATTGAGCTGCACATCATAATAATAACTCTCATTTATTAAGCCCTAAATATATGCAGGTAGACTGCTAAAGGCTTAGCATATAATATGTTATGTAATCCCCTACAACACTCTTTTATCATCATTCCCAATTCACAGCTATAAAACTGACACTTCCTTTTAAAAAATTATTTATTTAAAGAGAGAGAAAGAATATTCATGAGTTGGGGAGAGGCAGAGGAAGAGACAGACTCTCAAGCAGACTCCATGCTGAGTGTGGAGCCCAACTTGGGGCTCGATCTCACAACCCTGAGATCATAGCCTGAGCTGAAACTAAGAGTCAGATGCTTGGCCAACTGAGGCTCCCAGGGGCCCCAAAACTGACACTTAAAGAAATTACATAGCATACCTCGTATCCCACAAAATGTTACTAAATCAGTATTTAAGCCTAAATTTTATGATTACGACATTTTGTCTCTTAGCTCCCATACTAAGTTTCTAGGAATATCAGAAATGATCAAGAGAAATCAGAACTCGAAAAGAGTTGCAGAGCGTCTGTCATGTCATTCTTCACGTCTGTGCTACTATTTTATTGTTTAACAAGATGAACGGAAAGAAACCATGTCAGGATGTGAGTCTTAACAGAGGAAGAGGGGGATGTGACTGATCACATTCCCAAATAGCTTATTTTGTAATATACAACTCAAGGAAACTTGCTCTTACAATAGGAGACTATAAAGTTCTTCAATTACAAACTAATTTATAAAGCAAATAAGTAACTCACTGTGATGGTATACTATACCTACCCAAGCAACTTTCCTCTCTCCTAATTAAAATAAATTAATCATAAGTTGGATGCTTTGTCCCTGAAATGGCCTCATTTGAACTGGGAAAAGGAAACATTTAGAACAAAATTACTGTGAGATTTTGAAGTTGGACCTTGTCACTAGGGGGCACTTACGGATGTAAAATCAGCATTGCCAAAATATTTTCTGAAATAAAGCAATTGCTGATGTGTGTCGTTTCAAGGGAGGAAAATAATACCTGTGTACAGACATAAGAAATCAGGACATCTTCTGTTGGACTATTTTTAGTTGCCATGTTGGTTAGAGGAGGCGTCTCTAAGTGGTCAGAGTACCGAAGTCAGAAGTCCTGTTTCTCTCTCATTCACCTCACCTCTGGAAGCACAAATGTGATGCTAAGAGGAAAGTGGTAACAGTAATAAAGGGAGAAGAGAAGAGTTGGGTCAAAATCCTCCATACTGCCCAGTCCCTTTCTTTGTTTCCTCTGAGCTGGTTTCTCGCTGTCCTCGTCCCTGAGGACATCTGTCCTGGACCTTCTGTCCCTTGGTTATTTGGTCTTCATTTTCACTGGTCTCTCTTTCTGTTCTAGCTCTGTTCTTCCACTTCCTTGTTCTACTTTGTGGTCATTAGCTGTGACATTGACTTCCAGTTTGGGTTTTTATTCTTATTTTGAGGGTTTTTTGGTTTGGGGTTTGTTTGGGCTTTTTTCCCCTTTTTCAGACACTCACATCCCTATATCCTTAAGAGATCAATAAAAATGTGTTTCGGGGATCTGTTTTACCTAAACTGGTAATAGCGTGTTACCTGAAGCCAGAGGAAAATAGTTTCTCACACTGGTCAAGTGAATGGGGAGGGGGAAAAAAGGAGCCAAAAACACATTCTCACATTATAGTGTCTTACAGGACACCAACAAGCAGACAAACCTATTTCATGGTGTTATATACAGGACCCAAACCACAGAATGAAAAGAGAAAGGTGTGGCAAAAAAAGCTTGCTTTTGTTCACATGACACCGCACAACCAGTCTAACTGATTATCTTTTCCTAATTCATCATTTCTTTGGGTTGTCATGTGACAAAGTTATAAACTATATAAAATTATGAAGTTCTGTATTTAAGGGATGTTAGATATCTTAGCAACACCCTACAGCACACATGGGAGACCTTCAATCGCCCTACTCCTTAATGCGAAGAGAAAAAAAATCTTCCTATATTATGCACCCTATCTGCGGAAATTACCCTGCAGTTATAATTAAGAAAATAATTGCAATACAATTTACCAGGGCCGTGCCCATCATTTCATCCTGTAAATTGAAACACTTCACCCACCGACCTAGTTTGTGAGGTTTGGGCTAACCTCCCACGAGTGGTAGATGTAGGTCTTCGTGAATAATGACTTGGTAGCCTGGGACAGGGAATCATGAGTTTGGTTCCATGTTCCCCTGACTCACCATGTGGTCAGGAAAGTCTACACATCATCAGTTTTTCCAATAGGAAAATGATTAGTGTAATTGTTATGCAGATTGCTCTAGAACTTTGATTTCGATAAGCCATCCTTAACATCCAACTCTGCCCTCAACCTTTAAGTCAACTTTTTATTCTCACAAACAACAAATGCAACTTCAGATGTCAGTTTTCACAATATCACTATTTCAAAATTATTTTTAGGATGAATTATGTTAATTTTTCTACTTATTTAAAGTGAAATCCAATCATAAGACATCTATCCCATTAGTCAATCCACATGGTTGAGTGATAAGAATTTAATTTTAATTTTAATTTAACTTATTTTAATCAATTTATTTAAAATAAGTTAAATTTCAATTAAATTTCAATTTAATTTCAAAGAGAACTTTTTTTTTTCATTTTTGTCATTTGACTTCTCCCATCGGGCCCTACTCCACTGACCTGACTTCATATATTTACGCAGTCATTAATATTGTATAATTCCTTAACACTTAGGAAGATAGAACATTTACATTTTTTGTGCACTGTGATATGTTGCATTTCTATATCACATCTACTTCTTGGCTTCTAGGAATACCAAGGTGGCCCATGAATGCAAAGAGCTTCGTTTTCATGGCCTGTAAACAGACTATCTTAATGCAGGGCAATGTAATGTACTATAGTATGTGTAATAACAACAGGAGATAATACTTTATTCAACAGATTTCACCAGGGGATACAGGCCCTCCTAGGAAGAATTTCTGGAAGTTCGTGAGGACAGCTTCCTGTTGTCACAGAAATTGGAGGTTGCTGACATTTAGTGGATGGCAGCCAATGCTGTGGTTCAGTTCTGCCCAACAAAGAACTGACCCCAGTTGCACATGGCTTCCTTAAGTCCTAAAAGATGTTCTTGAAATCATTTTTAGAATTAGGTGATCCTAGACCGTTACTGTATTTGAGATATATAAAAAAAGAAGGGACAACTGGGTGGCTCAGTTGGTTGGACGACTGCCTTCGGCTCAGGTCATGATCCTGGAGTTCCAGGATCGAGTCCCGCATCGGGCTCCCAACGCCACAGGGAGTCTGCTTCTCCCTCTGACCTTCTCCTCGCTCATGCTCTCTCTCACTGTCTCTCTCTCAAATAAATAAATAAAAGAAATTATTGCTATTTTAAGAAACACTATTTTCCAGAAAATAATTACCATGTAAACCTGGGGAAACTTCCTTAAAATTTTGTTCAGAACTTGACCAAGAGTCATTCCTTTGAGTAATTATGTTACCAACTGCTGCTCTGAGCATCTGGAACACTAATACATAGTGTGTATCAGTCTGGAATTATTGCTAATACAGTCAGTGTTCTAGGTGTAGGTTCAACTATCTTGCTACTCTCCATTATGCCCTTTTGGTAGTCTTACCTAGGAAGACTTATATACTGAAGTTTGTATGATGTTGTTATAAATTACTGCCCTTTGGTTCTTTTTTATTATAATTAGGACATTTCATTAACTATCTGAAATTATGGGTGCATGTGCATATAAGTTTTACCATCTGTGCATTTCATTTCAAGATAACTGTGAGTTGGCTATTGCTGCATAATTAACCACCCCAAAACTTTGTAGTTTCAAACAACCACTACTTATTCAGCTCACAATCCTGTGGGTTGGTAATTTAGGCTGGACTTCCTCATGATAATGCAGACACGTGCAGAGGTCTGGTAGTAGGCTTTGCCAATACTGTCTGGACTTCCTCCCATCTCTAGAGCCTAAGTTGGGACAACTGGGTTACCTCGGTCTGGTCCATGTGTCTTGTATCCTCCAGTAGGCCAGTCTAGACTCGGTCACATGGCAGAAGCAGGGCTCTCAGTCGTGCTAGTCTAGATTCAAAATTGTCACACTGTCACCCCTTCAGTATTTCATTGACCAAAAGAAGTCACAGAGATTCCCAGATGCAAAGGACGGGAGAACAAACTCCATCTTTTGGGAGAGGCTGCAAAGCCACATTACCAGCATATGTGGGTACAGGAAGGGAAGGAACACAATGGCTGCATTGTGTGCAAACAGCTGGCCACAAACATTTGTTATAAAAGGTAGTGCTGGGTCTAAGTGAGAGGTCTAAGAACCACTAGGATAGTCAAAGAGGTGGCAGGGAACCAGTATGATCAAATTTGCACTTAGAAGGCCATCCTGCAGTGTGCGGCAGGTGCATTGCCGAGACATATGGGTGGAATAAAGGAATTAACAAGGCAATTGCAGGCTCCCAAGTGAGGGTTGGATTGAAAAAAATGAACGATGCAGGCCTCCAGATGGGGTTCTGCAGCTTGTGAACTGCGGAGGGAATGGGGATTGAAAGCCCAAGAACGGTGTCTCCAAGCTGTGGACCCCGGCCCAGAGCTTAATTAGCTCAAAGGAAGGGACACCTTTCTCTAATTCTTCCATCCAGAACACATGCCTTGTCTTTATTTTGTCAGCCCCAGGGGGAACCTTTTTAAAACTGTGTCTTTCCACTGGAGCAGCGTTTTGTAATTAGCTAAAAGGCTCTGTATATGTTTGGCCAGCGAGATCGGCTTGCTAGCTCACGATTCCTCGCCTCTGCTCACACTCTTTCTTCTGCTTCGAATGGCCTTTCCCCTTCGTCTGCCCAGCAGATGTTTTGTTGTCTTTCAGAATACTATGAGGATTACCTGTCCATTGAATTAGGATTTCTTGATTCCATGCCATCCCCCACCCTTGGTGGAGAATGCCACCCCCCACATTGTGTGGATGGTTTAGCCAGTATAAAGTCCCATCACTAAGCAGTTCTTGCTGAAATGGGATCCTGAAGAATCCAGTTCTGTCCTATCAAACTGCCACTACCACCGCCCTTTCACAGTGCATGTTCAGGCAAAGGCATGATCTTTTTTTTTTTTAATAATAATGCTTTATGTCAGCCCTATGAAGTCTCTGCAGTCTAAAGTTATAGAGAGACCAATGGGCCTCTGACCCAGTCAAGCCATGGAACCCCCTTTCCCCTCCCAATTAAGTCCATATCCAAATCTCATCTCATCTTAACATTCTGAAGGTAAAAGCACTCAGAGGAAAGCAAGAAAAATTGTTCACAAAAACAAGCTTCCTGATACCTCTCCTGCTAATGCTCTCTAGTCAAATAATATACTTGGATTTGCAGCATCTCAGCATACTGCTCCTGGGGTGTGAAGTGAGAGCACTGGGGGTAGGGCCTCTTTCCCAAGGGGATGGAGTTCTGCCACTTCCTCCTCTTAATCGACTGAAATTAATGTCCAGTCATGGTATCAGCCAGGCTATTTATTTTCCCCTTCAAAGAAGATGCATGGATTCTCAGAAAAGGCAGCCATTCTTTTCTTGGATCATTTCTTCAATCCATATTACTGTTCTTATGAATTAGTCTAGGAGATAAACACACACCCACGTATAATACACACACATACACAATTTTTTTGACTTGGCTCTCTAAACATTAAAATCATCTCTAAATCATATAATGCTTTAGTCATATAAAAAGGCAAAACAGAAACTAGGAAAAATAGGATTTACAATATATTGGACAGAAAGAAAGTTAATAATCTTAACATAAAGAGCTTTTATAAATCAATCGGAGTTAAAACTCCCTAGTACAACTGAGCACAGGGTGTGGGAACAGGCAATGGGAAAAAAAAAATGTTGGTGTTTGAAAAAAAAAAAAGAAGAAGAAGAAATTTTGGTGTTTGAAATGGATAATATTAAATGTCAATACTCAATTTTATACAAAACAGCAAAAATTGTTCAATAACAGTTATGTCTAAATATATAATATATACCCATATAGTGGTAATAGAGCACATATGTAAAATACAATTTCATAGATTTGTGGCATTATTTTGACAATTACATATTGCTAAACTTGATAAGTGTGTGTTTTATCTGTCACTCTGATATATTTGTCTACTTCCTCCCACTGGACCACAGTGAGGTTTCAAATTATTCACAGTACCCAACACAGTGTTGGCACAGAGCAGACATTCAGTTATTGTTGGGGTTTTT
The DNA here is from genome assembly GCA_004024625.1 of Mellivora capensis. Classification (NCBI taxonomy): domain Eukaryota; kingdom Metazoa; phylum Chordata; class Mammalia; order Carnivora; family Mustelidae; genus Mellivora; species Mellivora capensis. Next base: position 115,301 of record PISX010001832.1, on the reverse strand, counting down.
TTTTTAGTAAATTTTTTAAAATGAATAAATTCTTGTGAAATATAGTTATGACTCTGTTTGCTCTTGTCCTTTGGAGGAGAGAAGAAAAATATTTGACCAAATCTGATACACTTCTAAGTCGTAAACATCTACTTTCAGCATATTTCCCCTGTTGAGAAATCTCACTTCCACTAGAAGCTGACAGCCAACTGGAAACTGAGCATTTAGATGGGTAGCTCACTCCTATTCAAAGCACACAAACTGATTAAATTTAATTTTTGCCAAATTTAAATCACAATTATGTTTTTTCAGAATTTTAACACTACAGTAGGGAAACATTATTTAAGAAAACCTTTTGTCTAGAATAGTGCCGTTTCATACCGTACTTTCTAGAGCTCTGAGTCCCACAGAAGCCTCTCACCTTGGGGAAGTCCTTTCTCCAGACTTCACCTCCCACTTCAGCCAGAGCAATTCTGCTTTTCTTTAAATTACACATTGGGCTTCCACATAGGATTTTAATGGAATGAAGGGATCAATGATGCAAAAAAAAAAAAATAAGTACGAAAAATACTGATGTCAAAAACAATCCATTTGTCATGATGTACACACATTATCACATCCTACACTATTTTGTAGCTTATTCATTCTTCAAAGACCTAGTTTATATCTACTCCAATCTCCCTCCTCTACAAAGTATTGCCAGTTCCCCCAAAGGATTAGTTGCTTCAGTCTCTATGCCTAATGTTAGCTGTTCACATGTCTTTATGTCTGTCCTTTGGGGACAGTGGTTTCCAAAGTGTGTTGTTCATACATCAGGAGGTATGCAAAATAATCTATCAGGGGAGAAAATACTAGAACGTCCATTTGTGCATATTTTTTATCTTTTTCATTTCTCTATTTTGGTATAGAATAAATTTTATGAAATCAAAATATCCCCCCACAGTGGTATAGGGACAGATAGATGATAGATAGATAGATAGATAGATAGATAACAAATACATGGGGGGAAGAGTTCAGTGCCCAAAGAAGAAGTTTTAAGATGACTTCTCTGGTCTTGGACTCCTAAGATAGAGTTTCTTCATCTTTATATGTGCGGGTCATATATCACTTCCCCAATTAATTTATTTTGAAAGAATAGATCAATTATTTTGGATTTTCTACATTTAAGTTTTCTGAAGGCAAAGCATGCCTCAGCTAAAGTTTTGCAAAACCCTTTCGTAAGTGAGCACCTCTGTCACCAAATCCATCTTGTTTTCCTCGAAAAACACCACTATAACTAGTATTTTCTCAAGTGCTGAAACAGCTTCATGGGCTGCCTATGGAAATGAAGAACAGGGCAGATTGACTAGACAATTTAGAAGGCTGGAATGAATCCGCAGAGTGTGGTTAGCTGCATATACCACTTTGGAAATAGGGTGAGGAGTAAGGTTGGGAAAGGGGTGTCTATAGTGTGATCCTGCCAGGGAGGGGAGGGAGGCAGAAGGTGTCATTCTGAATATGCTCCGAAAAATCAACCAAAGGAGCCTGGCTTTCTGCCTTGCTAAACGTACTGTCAGTGAGTTAACCAAGCACACCATCAAGCTCATTTTCTGTTTCATTTCATTATGCTATTCTCTCTCTATTTTAACTGATGTATTTTATAATCCACCATTAAATACCTAGCTTTGCATCAGTACACGCTGTTCTCACTCAACATCTCAGTATCCAACTAAATTAATTGTATGTATTTTGAATTTTGACTTTAATTTTATCAATGGGTTTCCTTGAATATACGCTACCAATTCTGTGACATTTCGTAAATTACAATACTTATAAAATCTCTGAAATGTAGGTCATTTTTATCCCTTTGGTTACAATGTAGGAAGTTAAAGAGAAAAATACAACTTTCTCAATATATAAATATATAAAAAATGATAAACTATAATGAAATCCTTTAATTTCTCTAGCTTCCAATATTTTCTTTATATAAACTCTTAAAATTTTTGTTCTGTTTAAATTTTAAATTAAATATCGAGTTTGATTTTACAAAACACTTAATCACTTTGGTAAGTGCATTTTATGAGACCCAGTAAAGCCAGTTCCAATGATATGAACTAAAAAACTAATATCATGCTTGGAACACAATTTTTGAGAGCACACTGCATCACTGGTGGTATTTACTTTGGAAAATGAATTATTGTGTTATGGGCTAAATCCTGCCAGAATTGATTTTGGAAATCTGAAGTGGAATATTTTGGATACTATAGTTTAATACGGAGTGAACAGGCAAATAGCATTTTTATTTTTTTTTAAGTAATAAAATGGTTTCAAGAAGTCGTTATACTCACATTTATTACCTACTCTGTGGCTCCAAACCGTAAATCGACGGCTATTTCTGAAGTGTAAGCAAACACTGTTCTGTATAAATGTGGTATAAGCATTTTCAAAGCTTGTTGCACAATCTCATTATCGTGATCAGTTATTGCTTTTCTTCCCAAGAGAAGGGTTGTCCATCCTAATTTAGCAGTGAAGGACTGATTTTTATTATGTTCTTCCAAGTGAAAAGTAACTCCAATTCTTTCAAATGGAACGAGAACCAGAATGACTTACAGGAGCGTGGGGGCCGTGGAATGGTCAGAACCTACAGCTACCCGGAGGAAAGCCCATCCGTGCCTTGGGCCACGCACCCTGTTGTCCCCTAGGGAAAGAGCATGGCCTCAGAAGCCCTTCCTGTCCTTTTTCACGTGATAATCAGGGCTTTCCAGCATTTATAAGACATTCTTGCCATTCAATATGAAAGACTTCGACATTAGAGTCTCTCTGAATTTCTTAACACTCCCTTTTTTTTTTAAATTTTCATCTTTTATCATCTTTATTCTCCTCATCCATTCATTAGTTAGCCAGTGTTTTTTTGTTTGTTTGTTTGTTTGTTTTTTTAGTATCTGTTTTATGTCGAACCCAGACAGAGACAGGGGTTTATGCCTTCAGAAGGGAAGACGGGTGGGCAAACCAGGAGGTAAGACCCAGCGGTATACAGGTGCCTCGATAAAGGTCTGAGCAGAGCGCCACGAGGACACAATGACGACAGACTGTACCCTGGGGAGTCTGGGTCCCTAGAGCTCTCTAGAGGCGGTTTGCCTGGGAAGATAAGAAGCCCCGCCTCACCTCTAACTCGGGTTGCACCTGTAAACATGGCAGGGGTGGGGAGAGTCTTGCCTCTTGCGGCTGCTGCTGCTGCTGGTACTGCTTCTCCTCACGGTACTCTTAATGATGACTATGTAACTAGCAACACAGGATGGGAATTTTAAATAAAAACAAGGCTTTTTCATCATTTTCTAATTAAGGTGTATTTTACAGTGAGGAACTGTGTGTTTCATGGGGAAAATTAATGGCAGAAAGTATGCAGGCTGCCCTTCCAGGCCCTGTGCACAAATCTTGGTTAGGCTAGAAAGATACTGGTTGGGCCTTGTCACCCAGGTCTGGGAGACAGTGAGGATAATGTAGTAAAGCAGTAATGCGCTAACGTAAAAGTAATTCACAGTTCAAGTTCATTTTGAGTGATATTGTTTGAGGATTAGAATGTCCAGCAGACTACAGGATGGCAGCCATCTTAATTTTTTCCTCCTCAAAAGTTTTCAACTCGGTTTTCAGGGACCCTTCCATGGAATCAGCTGTTCTCTAAGGATGCAGGTCAATGGGACCATCCCTTTACCAGCTGCTTTACTGGAATCTTCCACCGTGCAGAGAGCTATCTCTATTACAAAGTGGTTCCTCCACTAATTCCATGCCATGGAACCAATTTAAATGCCATTATGTGATAATAAGAAACCAAACCCTCCCAGATGGTCTAGAAAGATGGACTACATTATAACTGTTGTGCCTTGTAATAGATAATACTGAAACATTTTGGTTTTATGGCTAAAGATTATGCTACTAATAATGGCACTTTCTCTACTGAGGATTTTGTTCGTAGTTATATTGTGAAGAACTACTTATTTTAGGAAAATATCTCCCATGCTCTGAATGATTGCTGATGCTTATTGAGCAATGGCTGTGGGGAAGTGTGGGGGCAGGAAGGGGGGAGGGTGGTGCCATCCTAAGCATTCCACAACCCTTTCAGTATCTGCTTTTGTTCCCTTTTAGAGATGAAAAGTAAAGCTCACAGAATTAAATAACTTGCCCACTTGGCTAGCAAGTGTTAGAGCAAAATCTCTCAAAAAAAGTTCTTGTTAAAGCAAGACCTCGAGTGACCAGCTCGAGTGGTCAGATTTTAAGAACCATGCAGTAACTCATTGTCCGAAGATGTTTAAAATACTTACAGAAAATACTGAATGTTTATCTGAAGTTGTGAGACATTTGTTGATAGCTACCAAGAATTATTATTGACACATAAAAATATGCCCTAAATCAACTGATTTTTTTCCAATAAACATAAGGTCAAATGAAAGGACTGGGCATAATTTATAGACCTAAACATACATGTGGATATCAAGCTGACTTTAGATTCCACACGCATGTGCACACAGACACACATTCACATGCATGCACTGTAGGAGAACAAGAAACTGTTGGACAGACATTACTAAACTGTCCTTTTACTTGAGTTACTATCCTTGCATCTCTCTAGGAAATTTTAAACTTTTAGTCTCCAACATCCATTTGGGCAGCAATCCTCCTTCCTTCCTTTCAGCCTCTCGCTCATGGCATTTGGTTTTGTTCCATGTAGAATTCTTGCCACCATAGCTGTTAGCCAATAACTATAAAAGCATCGATGAAGACCAGACCTTTCCTTTCCCTTACTTCCTGTGTCTTGAGCCCTCCCAGAAAAGGCAGGTTGCTGGCTAAGAGTCACCTTTACAGAGTATAAGTAGTAAGAGCAGTAAGTGCCAACTACGAGGTGTAGGAACGGAGTGGTATGAACTGTCTCTTGGAGCCGTCAGCCAGGCTTGCCCACAGAATCCTGCATGGACAGGGCAGGCTGGGGAGCACCCCAGGAGGCAGTGCTGCCCAAAGCATGATGATCCAAAGGCTGGATCAGCTCTAGACTTTGCCAACAAAACGCGTAAGCTGTGCATAGAGAATCCGGCTCTATCCCCGGGTGAGTATCGCGTTATTAACCATGTAATTTCTTCTTATTAAAACTATTAAAAACAAGATCTTTGATAATTCTTGAATTTTTTTTAGTTCCCCCTTAAAAGGGAAACTGAAACTTTAACTGAAATAAAGGAAAATACAACCTAAACTAGATAATTCTAGAACTAAATTAAAAAGACTAGAAAGACATGTTAAAGCATTTTTGTGTAATAATAGGAAGACAGAGCAAAACAACTCTCTTTTCAAGTTAAAAACTGGCATAGACTCAGCTGAGATTTTAAAGTCGTTAATAAAAAATGTCCGAAATGGATGTTTTAAACACTCACTATTTTTTTCATGTGTCTATGAGCTACAGCTTCAGAAGGCTATCTCTCTTTTTTATTTCAGAAGTCTATTCCTGACTGATATTTGTAGGCTGAACTTATATTAGTTACCTATTGTTGCAGAACAAATTACCACAACACTGAGCAGCTGAAAACAGCAGACACTTAATATTTCAGAGTTTCTGTGGTCCGGGAATCCAGTCATGGCTTAGCTAGAGCATTTTCGCTTCCAGTTTCCCAGAAGGTACAGTCCTCTTAGGGCTTGCTACTTCGAGCTCACTCTTGAGAACAAACCTCACAAAATCTGCTTCCAAGTTCTGTTACATGGGCCTCTCCACAGGACTGCCTCATGACATGGCAACAGGCTTCCTCCACAAGTGAACAATCCAAGAGAGAATGTCCAAGATACAAGCCACAGCCCTTTTATAACCTAAAATTAAAAGTGATATTCCAACACTTCTGCCATATGCTGTTTGTAAGAAGGGAATCAATCAATTCAGCCCATGTTCAAGGGGAAGGGATTACACAGGGCTTGAATACCAGAAGGCAGGGATCATTGAGAGACCTTTTATCAGCTGCCTAATAGAGCTATTTAGCAAAAATCAAAAGAGAGAAGGAATTGAGAAAAGGGAACTGAGAAGAGGTATTGAAAAAGTTGCTGTCAACTCTCCCCTTGCCCAAACACACACAGTAGGCATTTGACTGATCATAGCTTTTATAAATTAGGATACTTTAGTACTTGGAGAAGCATAAGAGAAAACAAAAACAGAGGACTTTTTAGCATTATTTTTAAATATATGCATTATATGTAAATTTTTTTCTGAAGACTAGTGTTATGGACTGAATTTTGTCCTCCCCCCACCACATTTATATGTGGAAGTCCTAACATCATGAGCATGTGACTACATTTGGGGATAGGGTTCTGAACGCGGTGATTAAATTAAAATGAGGTCATTAGGTTGGGCTTGAATCCAGTCTAACTGGTGTTCTTATAAGAAGAAGAAATTGGGGGACGCCTGGGTGGCTCAGTTGGTTAAGCGGCTGCCTTGGGCTCAGGTCATGATCCCAGCGTCCTGGGATCGAGTCCCACATCGGGGTCTCTGCTCGGCGGGGAGCCTAGTTCTCCCTCTGCCTCTGCCTGCGCTCATTTTCTCTCTCTCTCTCTGACCAATAAATAAATAAAATCTTAAAGAAAAAAAAAAAGAAGAAAAAGAAATTGGGGCACCAAGAGAGACACCACATATGCAGGGACATAGAAGAAAGGCCATGTGAGGAAGCAGGGACAAGATGGCCATCCATAAGCCAAGAAGAGAGTCTCCAACTGAAATCGGCCCCCCAACACCCTGATCTCAGACTTACAGCCTCCAGAACTGTGAGGATGCACAGTTATTCAAGCCACCCAGTGCATGGTGTTCTGCTGTGGCAGCCCTTAACCAAAAATCTCTGTGGTATGCATTTTCATGTGTCATTACTTCTTAGTGACCTCATAGAGAGCAAAGTAAGCATTTCTATTTTGTTTTGTATTAGTTTCCCCTGGACATAGTCCTAACTCTTCTATTTTTAGGATTGTTTGGAATTCTCCAAAGAACACAAATTAATTTACTCTTTCTGTCTTTTGTTAGCTTTTCTTCTTTTACCCATTATGGTATTTGTTTCCTTGATCGTCTTTGCCTCTTTACTAAGATAATATTAAACTGCCTTTACAGTAGTTTAGTAACAATACTTGTGGCTAGATAGGAATCTTGGCACTAAGGTAATACCATAGAAATTAATAGATGAAAAACATTTCTTGGGTTCTTCTGTTATTTTTTATGGGACAACCATTGGCACAAGCATACTGTTCAATATCTGCCTTCATTTCTAGACTTTAAAGTTCTGACTCTTCCCAAGAGAATCAAATTTAAAGCTTAAATTCTCTTTAGTTTCTATGATGTTTCCATTTAATGGGACAGGCATCTGCTCAGCTTTAGTGGAATCTGATCGTCAGTTCCCAAAGTCATTATGCAAATTACATTCCTCCATTTGTGTGGGAGAGTTCCTTTTGTTCCAAATCCTTCCCAGCACATGGCATTGTTTGCTTTTTTTTTTTTTTTTTAATTTTAGCCATGTTGGTGAGTATGTGTGGCATAGAATTTTCATTCCCCTGGTGACTCCTGAATCTGGGTAGCTTTATCATGTTTCTGTTATTTGAGAATCCTCTTTCACAAAGTGGTTTTGCAAGTTCTTTCCCATTTTTCTGAGTGGTTGACAATCTTATTGATTTGTAGGAATTCTTTATATATTCTTTTGTCAGATACATTCATTGCAAAGATTTTATCCTTATTAGTGAATTTTCTTTTTACTATGTTAATTAATGTTGTCTTTGGATAATCAGAGTTTCTTAATTTTTATGTAGTCAAATTTATCAAAATTTTTTTAATGGTTAGTTTCTTTGTGTCCTGTTTAGGAAAGTTGTTTCCTCCAAGTTCATAAAGGTATTACCTACTGTTTTGTTCTAAAAGCTATATTGTTTATCCTTCTCACTTAGTTCTGTAATCCACCTGGAGTTAATTTTTGTTTGTGGTATGAAGTAGGGGTCAAGACAGGAGTGACCAGGTTCTGGGGCATGATTAATGGAAAAGACCATGCTTTCTGGGCTAGCAGTTTTTTGAGCATTGATTATGCTTCATTTCATCTTCACCAAATCCCTATAAGATAGGTGTTTCCTCACTTCATAAATGAGAAAAATTACAATTACATAAGTTAAATTAATTTCCCAAGTGTTCATGGTTAGTAGGGATTGGGAATCTGGGTTTTGAGCTTAGGTCTTTTGACTTCAAAGCCTTTCTGAAGGTAATCCTAAATCCCAGTGTTATCAAAAGGAATAATTACATTTTGTTAGTGAAAACCAAGAGAGTGAAAGGGTTGGAAAGCACTGGGAATGTGAAGGTGAAGAAGTATTGACCCTAGAAAAGAAGAGGACCTTGACTAGTGCCTCATATATAGCAGAGCTCAGGAAAAATTTACTGAATTGTAAAAAGATCAGAATAAATATAGAGATTTGTGATTTTTACTCATAGGGCACAGATGATTTTTATAGACAAAGTTTTTGTGATCTGTTCCTTACCTGTCTATAGCAGTGGTTTCCAAAGTGTGGTTCTCCCATCTGCTATCACCAATATCACCCCCGAACTATTTAGAAATACACTTTTGGGGCCTGACCCAAGACCCATGCAGTCAAAAATTCTGAAGGTGGAAACTGGAAAATTGTGTTTTAACAGCTTATTCGGGTCCATGAAATTTGAAACACACTGGTCCAGGGCCTACATTTTGTCCACCCCCCTTCAGGGCTTCCTCTAATCTGCCATGGATGGTTCTACCTCCAAATGAGTGCTTGTTGACCGTGCCTCTGCCTGAATTTCCATCACGATCCTTAGCCTGGCTAATATCTTCTCAGGGATCAGCGACTCCCTGTCCTTATGTACGTGCGTGTGCACGCACACACACACACACACACACACACACACTCACGTCTAGATTCAGTCCCTCAGTCAGTCTTCTTGCAACACTGCTTTATCATTGTCTGCTTATCTATATCTGCCACTAGACCATGAGGAGCTTAAGGTAAGGGCCTTTGAATTCCTAGAGTGAGGGATATAGCAGATTTTCTTTACAATTTTTTTAGTAAATGAATTGCATTCAACTTTACTCTTAAAGGACTTTCATATTGAAAAGAGATTACATTTTTTGGTTTATTTATTTGTTTATTTATTTTGGTAAATCAGTAACTGTTTGAAGAACTCTTCTGTGGAAACAGAATCCCAGAACAAGGTACAGTGAATAGAAACTTCAAGGAAGTAAGAAACACTGAAATACGTGTCACAAGAGGCATTCAAGAAAAGACTAGAAAATCTCCAAGGACTCTGCAACCCCTTTCCCACTGCCTCTTCCAAACTGTGAGCTCCTTGAGGCCAGTGACAAAATCCTATTCACTTTGTGTCCCCAGTCCTTAATAGAGGCTGGTTCAGTGCCCAGTACACAATGAATTCACCATAATTGAATGAATGAATGAATGAATGAATGAATGAATGAGTCCCTTAATGACATACACAGTTTTGTTGCTACTGCTCTGTTTGCTTGACTCTTCTTTGCTGGAGAGACAGCTACAGCTCTAGATCCCCCAGTTGGCTGAGTATACAATTTTTTAAGAGCAACAGTAAAGCAGAAGGGAAAAAAGTGAGAACAGTTTGACTTTGATAAGTGTATCTAGAATTTAGTAATCAGAAATGTTTTTTAAAAATTCATTTAACTACAGCATGCATCTGTGTTTCATGTTTTATGGTTTCTTCCTCTCTTTTTCTTATTTACATATGGGTAAAGGGACTAGGAAGTGGGGCCCCATAATCTCTTCAGTGTTTAGAGGCTGTGAACCTGGCCCCTGGGCAGAGGCCAGACCATGAAGAGCTTGTGGGTCTTGTTTACTGTGTGCGTGTAGGAGTTTGTACTTTATCTTAAAGGCAGCTGTAAGCCATCGAATGATGTTAAGGAAGGAAAATAATGTGATAGATTTGCTTTTCTAAAGGTCACTCTGACTGCTGTGCGGACGACTGATTGGGAGGTGGGAAGGGGAGGACAGAGACTGGAGCACGGAGGAGGACCAGTTCAAAGAAATGTTGAAGCTGACGGAGAGAACGCTGATGAGGACTTGAACTAGGGCCATTGGGGGCGGGGGTGGTAAAAAAGGACCAACGGAAAGTGTTCAGCAGATATTCCGTAAGTTGACTCAACCCACTGAATTTGCTGACAAAGATAGGGGACTTGTCAGAAATTATTAGAGCTAGCTTTGAATTTAATAGTAATAATTACATTGTCAGGCCTCGCTTCTACTGGATCTGCGAGGTTATGTAATGGAAGGCTTTGTTAACGACAAAGCGCTGAACACATTTGAAGTGGGATAATTACCCACAGAAATCATACCTCCAAAGTCCGGGTGCCAGAGGCAAGCGCTGAGAGTTTGAAAATGAGTTCACGTTTGTTGGTGATCACCAGCAGGATCGCACATGTACTCCCAAACAATGAACTTACTGTTCATTCTCAAGTGCTCATTACAATGGAAATTAGTAACACTTGAATGATTGATGCCTCTCTGCTCTAAACATGCCACTTAACAAATACTTGCTGCATTAAGTATGTCAGGAATTCACATGCTGATTGATGCCAGACAAGAGTGGCTATTTCTTGTGAACGGAATGAAGACGGGTACCTCACAGTGAAGACTATGCAGTGTATCCGCGTGGGTCGCAGGCAAGACAGTGTTCATAAGTTGGCATTAAGTTGCCCGGTCATGCGTTTTTATGTCTCTGGACCCTTAAAAAAAGGAACATGGAAGCTGCTTCTTACCGATATTTTATGTTATGCTTTTTTTTTCAAAACCAAAAACCTTTCTTTAATGTGTAAAATGCAATCTGCAACTAATTCCAATTTCTCAGCCCACTTCTTAATTTGGGAAACTACGGGGGGAAACACACTATTCCAATTCCGTTATGCAGATGTGCGCAAAAATGAAGGGAAAAAGAATCCTCCTGAGGCCTTAATCCATTTCCATCATCATCACGGAATTCTCCTCACATATTTAAGGATCATTTTTTTATAGTTATAGTTTTTATAGTTTTTTATAGATTTTGAAGAAAGGCTAAAGAAGGGAAAGGTGGTATCTGTTCTTTGAGATCATTTTTACATCTGCTTTCTGCACTCGGGTTTAAACATGGAATATATTCCTTCAGCTTCTGTTTTAGCCAATGGGTTGCTATGAAATAATTCCATGGCCTCTCTCACATCACTCTGCTAATTTTCTGCCCTTGGTAAAATATTCATTATTAACTGGTATAAATTATAAAATCTTTTTTTTTTTTTCCCCAGGAAAAGTCTAGACTTTTTCTTTTTTAACAGATTTGGAGCTGATAGGGCTGCTTGCCGAAGGCAGCACTACCAGTAATTGAATCTGTATGCTGAAGCTGTAAACCTTTCTAGGACTTTTGAGAGGAAGGAATCCTGGTGTATAAAACAGAGGAAAGGCAGGTTGATGGAAAAGTGGAAATTCATCGTTCTGAAACTTCCTGATTCCAGCATGTGAATCACCGAATAACTGAACATCATAGCAGGCATTGAACAGTAGTTCTGTCAAGATTTCCAGAGCAAAGAATTCCACTAATTCTCTGTCTCTCTGTTGGGTACATAATAATCATTGCCGTTATTACCTCTATTCGTAGATCGGTTTCATTATCTAGTTGGAATAAACACCAGCTACTTGTAGTCACCAAGAAGGTATTGAAAATCTGTTAACTCTTTTAGGCGCTGAGGATTGTAAAAATGAGTGAGATTTGCCTCTTGCCTTCAAAGAGCTAATACTCTTCTCTGGAAGAAAGAGTATGCAATTGAGCATCATAAATTTTTGGTGGAGGGATATATGGAAGTACAGAGGAGGTGCACCCAAGCTTGACAGGTCAGAGGTTGGTAGGGGAACAGAGAAGTTTTCCTGGAGGAAGAAACATGTGTGCTGTCTTCATGGAGCCTGGACCAATGCTGGGATATAGCCTGGAAATGATGAAAGTAAATGCACCTTCTTTAAAAGAAATTGGTCAATATATATCAAGAGTTATAAAAAATGTTTAGACCTAGAATTTCCTTTCTCTGAATCTTTAATTTTAAAAAACCTGAAATACAGAAAAAATATATATTTAAGAGTATTATTACATAGTTACTTGTGGTAACAGTATTGGAACCAACAATGGAGAGTTTTTGAGGCAATTATGGTTCATCTACTCTAATGGCCTAGAGAGTAGAAACTCATGAAAGAATTTATCACAACATTCAGTGGTTTTGCCTACAGATATTTATCGAGCATTCTATGTCAGGCGCTGTTCTAGTCTCTGTATCTACAAAGTCAAATAGATATGCTTCCTATTTGAAGGAGCTTGTGGTGAAATGGGGAGTACAGAAGAAGAGAGGAGAACGCCGATGCTGACCTATAGATGTTATTAGAAAACATCTGAGGCTCACGATCAAATAAGCAGGACACGTTAAGCTACCGAAAGGAGATGGTACAAGACATGAGTTTTGAAAGACAAGAGAGGAGAAAGGAGATGGAAACAGAAATGTTTTTATTTTATAATATTATGGGGGAAATAAAAGCAGACTCTAACATTGAATATGCAGTCTGATCACAATTATACTAAACCAACCAACCAAACAGATTCATATACATATACATAAAGAGAGGGAGAGGGAGGGAGGGGAAGCAAAAAATAAAGGATTAATAGTGGTTGTCTGAGAGCAGTGGTACTACAGGGGATCTTTTTCTTACTTCTTTTTGGCCTTTTTCAATTTCAAATATTCTGTTATGAACATACTGCCCTTATAATGAAAGGAAAAGATGCAAGCAGTTGTCAGCAGGGGAGTAAAATGCACAAGATGTTCACATCTTATAAGAGAACTATTCATGGTCAAACAGAACAAAAGAGAATGGGCATATTTCCAGGACGCCACAGCACAGGACTACATTCTGTTCCCTGACGTATCATCCCATTCCTAAAACACACACACACAGATCTATGATGTGTCACATAAGTCACCCGGCAAATTCCTACTATCTGCCAAAGACATGACTCTTGGATTCACCCCTGTGTGGAGAACCCACTCTGTTTAGCCCTGAGCTAGACCGTGGAGCTGCCGCTAACTCAGTGCGTCAGTCCCTTAAGTTTACAGAACGCTGTGAAATTTAGGAAGCATTTTCATAAAGTCTTTATTTTTATTTTCTCCACTGCCCTGTGAGGTTAGTAAGACAGACATTCTTTCTTTCATTTTACAGTGGAAGAAAGTAAGACTTAGACGAAGGTTCTTGCCTCCGGTGACAAGGCCAGTAAGTGCTGAAAGCAATACTGGAACCCAAATTTCTTAGTGAATATGGTGTTTGTTCCTGTGTATCACAAACACCAAACTGTAGGCAACTCCTCTTCAGCCAGCAAAAGCAGACCAATGTCATGAGGACAGATGAAGTGGCTTGTTTTTAATCTATGCGGGCTCCCGTGTCTAGGCGAGTTCTAGCACAGGATAGATGTTGTCGACTTTTCGTTGTTGCTGAGGCAAAGAACAAAAGAATTATTAATACTCTGACTTAATACTTAATAAACATACAGTTCCTAAATAAGTCATCCAAATAGATAGTGTCTTTTTTCTTTAGGAGTCTATGCTAAAGTTCAAAAAAGCAAAGTCTATTATATATATTTATATGTATATATATATATATAAACATAAACATTATATATATATAAACATAAACATTATATATATATATAAACACCAATATCAGAAAGAGGGGAAAGATGGGGAAGGGTCAGTTAGGAAGAGTGAAAAGTAAAACATGGGGACAAAGAGATTCCTCATTAAATAAAGCAGAATTTTTGGTTATTAATTTTGGTTTTACTCCAAAAAAAAAAAATTGATATTCCGCACTAAACATCATTTTTCATTGTGGAGGCGGGAAAGGATGGGAGAAGGGAATGTCTTTGAGAATCATCCAAGCATGTCTTACGTGGCCACATACCTGCTCTCTTTCTGCCTACACCTGGAAAGGGGGCTCCTTTAGCATTCACTGATGAAGGGAGAGAGCATTTCAGCACTCCCGCGGAACTACTGCAATTTTTAAAAACTTATTAAGGTGGCGCAAGGAACCATGGTCTAGTGACTTCAGCTCTAGATGCCTTTTGAAAAATTTCTAACGACCTGTTGGACATCCTGCACATAAATGTCACCACTCAGAACGGGTGTCAGGCTTTCGGCTCGTTGGAATGTTCTCTGCCTGATCGCGGTGTCATATCGCCCTGCTCTAGTGAAAGCACATGGTTCTCAGGGAGTCTCTGTCTCTCCTAAATACTATTGCGCACTCTTTCCCTGCCATACACATGGTGATGGTAAACAGCTCAGTGATACACACAGGAACACGTCTACCGATGGATAAGGAAAGAAAGTGAAATTGCAATCTGTGACCCTCGAAACTTCCAGGTTGTTTTCAAAACTCATCACTGCAACAGTGATATCCCCCTTATTCTCCTGACTAGCCTTGCAGATTCAGTTTCTACATATATGGGAGGCATCTTTAAATCCATTTTTTTTTTTTTTACAAATGACCTTTGGAAATGATTTCCAATAACCGCAGCCGACTTCAAGCTCAAGGCTTGGTAGTGAAAGGTCACTCTACATTTAGACTAAATGTGGATAGATTTGTACTCCCTGTAACAGGCTATTGCTTTAGGACCTGCTGTTGTATTTGACCCAGTCTTCTTTCTAACCTAAGCATTTGGACAGCTTCCTTATGGGTTTTGTTTAAACTTCTCTTTTTTTTTCTTTAACTTCAGTACAAATTAAATGTCTTTATATATTACAAGTAACATATTTTCTTTTTTTGTAACATATTTTCTTTAGAGATGTTCATTTTCCTCAGAAATTTAAGAAAATAAAGTGTGTGTGTCAGAGTTCTAAGACAGTGCTGAGATTTCCTCGGGATTCTCCCAGCCCATGCCAGCCCTGCAGACCTGCTGAGGGCCTGCAGAGTGTGCTCCGAGGCGCCTGGGGCTCCCCATCCCTTGTTTCTCTCTCCTTCCCTTCAAGTAAGACCATTCCTTTTATGTTGGGAAGGCTGGGGAGGGGGGGATACAGCTTCTCAACGCAGGCAGCTCTGCGTATGCACCTGATAGGGCTTCGTGGTGGAGAGTGCAGAGAGAGATTTTTTCCCCTTCTAAACCCAGGAGCAATGCTCATTCTCCTGTCCCCAGCTTCTTTCTTCCCCTCACCAGGCCCTGGTGGTTTCCATTCGAGCTCTGTGTGGTATATTTCTGATGCTGTCACACCACGAAGCCTCTAGAAATGAGTTACAGGCCACTTTTCTTCTTGTCCTGTAAGAGTCTGTCCACAGTAGAGAAGGACTTTTAAAAGATGCAAAAGACTCCATCATCTCTCCTTGTCTGGGCAAGCCCTGGGACTGCTGACTATGGGAGAACCCTCCCCTGGTCCCTGGCCTCCTCCTGACCTCATCCCTACCCAGCGGAAAAGCAGAGTTCCTTCCTACTGCTGGTATGGAGGGCCCTGGAAAGGACCCCGGTTGGGGCGTCAGGGGACCTGATTCCCCTTCAAGCCCTGCCATTTACTGTTTAAGGGGCTTGGGTCTACATCACTGAACAGAATGAGTTCATAGAACTAATTCCTTTAAATTCAATGGAACAACAACCAGCCTTGACCATGTCTCCATTTTCTAAATGAATGTCCTCATATCAGATTCAGTCAGATTCCTGCAGCTCTGTCTGATTCTGATTTCAAAGAAGGTGCTCAGATGACTCAGTGTGCCCCAAGAATGCACCAGAAGAAAATAATTTCTTATATTCAAATAGAATTTGGAAAATTCTAAGTTGCTTTCACTTATCCCACATACAGTAGCTCATATAATCCTCCTGATTAGCGTAGATTTGGGGCATACTCTTGGAGTCCCATCAAGTATGCCTGGCACTTTTCAGAGGATTGCCTCAGAGCACTGGATGCCCTTCCAAGGTGGTGGGGGTCAGCTCGTGTTGACTGGCCAACATAGATGCGTGTAGGAATATAAAAAGCCAACTTCTTCACCTGGAGGTGGAATAAATTCTGAGATGTAATTTAGGCTCTAAGCATCCCTCTCAAAAATCCAGCCGAGTCTGGCATTTCTGAAATCACCCTTGTTTGGCTCCTTCCCCTTCCACACCCACTCCCCCGTACCCTGCTAGCTTCTCCTGGGAGCCCGTACTTACTACATCACTTGCATCTGTAAAACAGTGGATTTAAATGGCAGAGTTGACAGGACCTAGTTGGTGTGTTATCAAAAGACTCATGTTGGCATCCCTGCTACTTACCAGCCGTGTGGCCAGGAGCAAGTTGCCCGAAGCTCAGCGCCTCTCTGTCCTCCTTCGTAAAATGAAAAATAATGATCCCTGCTCTGCCTACTGATGGGTCCTTGGAAGGATCCGATGGGACTGCGGACTGTGCAAGCATTTGAAAGCTGCCAAGCATTGTGCAATCCTAAGGAGACTCATGTTTTAACCTAATATTGAAATCACATCTAGGTTTTCAGAGGAAACCAACTCAAAGCAATTTTTAAGATTCAGAAAACGTACTTCACATCTTGGTGTCCTCCCACCTTTCTTTTCCCCCCACATTCCTCAGACCTCCCTCATCTGAACGTTTGCTCTCTTTCAAGGAGCCCATCAGTGTTCCGCATAGACGCTAGAGGAAGTAGGGAATGCAGCATTGCCCTCGGTGTCTCAGTTACTAACCATCCTCCACCTGGTTAGAGAATTTTGCTGCACCTGCTCTGAGGCCTACCACTGTCTTCTCTCTGTCCCTAAGCCCTGATTTTCATGTGAGTAGTGCTGCATTTCTCTCATCCCAAAATGTATTGGGCTTTAAAACTTCAAAGGGCAAATAGACCCCTTAGTGACATCTATGCCGTATGCCATAGCTCAACTCCTATAATTCACATTTTGTAATATTGACACAAATTGACGGGACACAACATAATAAAGCCATTAACACTTGTGGCCCAGATGGTGGCTCGATTAGAAACATCACGGTGCGTCTGAAGGATCATGGCATGCTTGCAAAGTTTCTTTCCGAGGAGGCCCTCCAAGATTCATGATAAGATTTTACTTTTAATAAGGGTCTCATTTAATAAGCCCTCATTAGAGGGCTCAGCATGACAGAGTTAGAAGACATGAGTGGTCAGTACAGTTTGTTCCAAAAGTATTTGTCAAGCACTTAGGCACCAGGATAGAAGGAAGAAAAATCCATAGCCCCTGGTGGAAGACACAGATACAGAAACATACCCATTAAGGCAGGATGTAGTCAGCTGCCAGCACGCTTGGAGCGATGGCATCCAGTCTGGGCTTCGAAAACCACTTCACCATCTAAAGCATCGCCTCTTCAAGTCTTTAGAGATGACTTGAAAATCTCTTGAAATTCCCCTAGGATCTTTTATCCACTGACCCGCGTCCTTGCCTCATTGGTTCCAGCTTCCCCTTCGGGACTCTTCGTTCATTTCTTCCAGCTCACCCTGATCCTGCACCTGTGCTGCCCGGGGCTCTTGGAGACCCCAGGAACACCCCTTCGAACCAGATAGGGCCAATCCCAGCTGTGTGGTCGTTGAAGCTTATATTCGAGCGGTCAGACTGGGACGATTAACAAGGGATTAAACTGTGATAGAGTGAAGTACTATAACCTCAGACAGTCAAGAGAGCCATAAAGGAGGTACAGAGAGAGATGGGACCAAGAACAAGCAAGGGAGGCCCCCCTTGAGTTACCTGGCCAGGGAAAGCCTCCCTCATGTGAGCTATTTGAGCGGAACATGAGAAGGGTGCCCTGCATGAAGGGAATGTCGGTTAGGCTGGACAGAACTCGGTGTGATCAAGTGACGGAAAGGAGGCCAGTGTGCTTGAAGTTAGGGAACCTGGTATCAGAAGGCAGAGGCCATCGTGGGGACTGTGGGAAGAAACCGGATTTCACGCTCAGTGCCGTGCAGCGTTTGAAATGAAAACCGCGTCTTCAAACATGCACACGCCTGAAAGGAAATCTGCAATCAGAGCCCATGGCTAGGAGAAGTGCCATCAGCCCGTGTGAACGGCCATCAGCTCTCATCTGGATTGCTGCACCAACCACTCACCCTCCAGTGTTCATCCTTAACTCAAATGCTTCTTGAAGTCCAGTGCAATATGTTATTTTTCGGCTCAGAACCCTGCCATGGCTCCCTGCTTATTCAGAGTAAAAGCCAGAATCTTTACAGTGGCTTCCAAGGCCTCACACGGTCTGGCCCCGGGTTCTAGGTCCCTGCACATCTCCCTCTGCCCCAGCCACACGAGCTTCCTTGCTGTTCCTTAGTCACACAGAGACGCTCTCGCTGTGGGCTCCCTGTTGTCCTCTCCATCCAGAACCCTCTCTCCTGGATAGCCCCAACTAACTCTTTCCTCTCCATCAAGCCCTTGTTCAATGCCATTACCTCAATGGACACCCGTGCCGCCATCTCTGCTCCAGCCTCCTGCCCCACTCTACCTGTTCTTTCTCTATATCACTTACTATCTTCTAACATAGGCTATGGTTTGCTTACCTATTGTGTCTATAACTCATTGTCTGCATCCCCCTCTAGAGTCTATAGTAAATTCCAAAAGGCAGAAATCCTTGTGTGTAGCCATGAAAGCCATCCACTGACATCTGGCTCTTCCTTCCAAGTTTACTGTAGGAGTCTATTTTTCGGATTGCTTGGATGGAGAAAAGGCTGTGTGACTTATTTTGGCCAACAGAAGATGAGCAGAGAGGATGTGTGCCATGTCTGGGCAGAGCCTTTCACGGCCAGCACACTCTCTACCATATTCCCTCCTCCTTCTGACACAACATCCCACCTTTCAAAATGAAGGCTGCACCATTGGGCTGGGTCCCTGAGTGAGTAAGTTGAGCAAAATCCCCCTGGTAGCCATCAAAAAAAAAAAAAAAAAAGCATCATCGAGAAATAAACCTTTCATCTGAAGCCACTGTAACCTGGTGATGGTTTGTTATCACGTATCACCTGGCCTTATCTGACTGAGTCTCATTTGTTCACTGATACATCCCCGGGACTTAGAACAAAGCCTGGTGTACAGCAGAGGCTCAGTGTTTGCTGAGTGAATTCCTCTGTTTTAATTCATCAGTTTTTATATGGCATGTCTTAAATGTAAACCCACTAAAGACAGTAATATCTGGAGACAGGATTCCACAGTTTCTATGACTGACCCTGACAACAATCAATGTGGAGTAACTACTGCATGAGCTCAGTCTTTCTTAGGGCCCCAGAGGAATAAGGCACCACTTCTGCCTTAATGTCGTGGGCACACTAGTTGCAGAGACAGAACACGTGGACACAATCCTGTGTGCCACTCTGCGGTAGTAGGCGACACCTCGCAGGATTGTTCTGAGAATTTGGAAGTGGGGGCACCCACTGAGGGTGAAGCTAGTGAGAGGTGGGGATGCCAGCCTCCCTCAGCTGGGCCCTGAGGACTTGGGCAAGCAGAAATAGAGCTAGGGAGGGAGTATCCCTGCCTCGAGGAGTAGCATCCATCACTTCTCAGTGGGAGTATGTTCTGAAATAGTAGAAGGGAACATAAACCACTCTGGTCAGAGGCCAGGTTGTAGAGCTCGACCAGGTCCGTTAAAATTCTGGCTGTCTGTGCGCTGGCTCTGTGGCTTCAGACAAGTCAATTATCGTCTCTGGGCCTTGACAGCTCCATCTGTAGAATGGGAATCATAGTAGAACCTGCGTCAGAGCGTTGTCTTGAGGCCCATGAGAGTGAGTACCTGTAGCGTTTAGACGAGTACCAGTGGAGGGTATGGGTTGATTTGGAAAGAAGAGTTGAACATTGCACAGACTGCAGATTTTGTAGGATCTCAAATCTGAGATGAAAAAATCTGCTGTTTCATTCTGTGGGCAAAACTATTTTCCACCAGCCCTTCAGAAGTTTTTATTAGAAAACGTTGGATGGTTAATATTACAGCAGGTTGAGCAGGGGTTGAAAGGTCGGGGCCAAGAGATGGGTTTGGAGGCAGATTCGATCATCTCGTGGGAACCTGAGAGCACTTGCCACGGGACTGGCCACGGCGTGGAGGAGACGGATGTCAAAGGCATCCTAGAGAAGGGGCTGCAGACCTTCCAACAGGCAGGCTAGGTAAGAAAAGAGAGAAGCCAAATGGACCCGAAGTTTTCAGGGTCTGGGTGACTTCGAGATTTAGTGATAGCCCTGACCAAAATGATGAAGGCCAGCGGGGGAAGAGATTTTAAGAGAAAAATAACAAACTCCATTTTAGACGCAGAAGTGTCAAGGTCAAGCTGTTGAGAACAAATCAGATATGAAGCTTGACTGAGAGCGATGCTCAAATATCACTCGGAAACCTTCCCCAACAGCTAATCTAGGATACCTCCCGCCTCCCTCTCGCTAAGTGTCACCGCCATAATTTATTTTCTTCATGCCACTTCCTGGCACAATATTATATTCTGTTTTTGTTGATTTGCCTATTATCTATCCCCGTCCCTGTCTCTAGTGTAAGCTCAGTAAGAACAGGGACATTTTCGTTCTTATCCGTTGCTCTGTCCTCAAAGGCGAGGACAGCGGCTGGCCTGTGGTCTTTCAAAAACTATTTTGTGGAGTAGAACAGTTTTCATTCTGCAAGCTAAATTGTCAAACACATACTACCAACCAGAGGTCACCTTCTGCCTCCGTAGAGGCTTTTGTACCTTATATTATTTAGGGATTAATGGAGGGGGTTAGGGGAGGGAAAAAGAAGCAAGACTAGATGGTAAAGCATTAAAACATAAAAGTCCACAAATCCAAACAAGGAGAGATAGTCGACAGTGGAGGTGAGAGGAGACCCGACCCCCTTACTCAAGCATTGCACCAAAATGAACCTCAGGCACATCCAAGTTTAAGATCAGAAGTCAAAAATAACAAATTGTAAAGGAACTGGGAAAAAAACAGCTGACTTTTTAAAACAGCTGGGGATTAAGAAACACGTTCTGAGAACGACATGAAATACATGTAGCATAGTAGAACATTTAATCAGTTTACTTCACAAATTGTAAAACCGTTCACAAAAAATGAATTTTCCATGATCCAAGTCGAAAGACAGCAAAGAGTTAAAAATTCTTCAGACCTTTCCAACAAATATCTAATGAATTTAATGGGTAATAAACGATTACAAGTAAAAAGTAGATGTGAGGACAATGGACAGCTCTCAGAAAGATAATCACCAGTGATTCGTAAACATAAAAGAATCAGCCTCATTCATGATAGTTTTTGGCTATTTTTCTCACTCATAATTTTTGGAATTCCACTTAAATCCACTAGTTAGCCATGGCAATGATTTCAAAGTTCGAGAATGCTAAAGCCCAGAGGACATGGAGAAAAGATACTGTCATACGCTGTTGGGTGAGATATAAATTTGTGTAACTATTTTTATAGTCCTTTAATGACCAAAATTTTAAATGGACATACCTTTTGGCCAAGCAGTTTAAGTTCTAAGAATTGAACCTACAGAATATACCTTTATGAGTACATGAAGGTAAAAGGAAGTTCATTGACAAAGTGGTTGTAATTCAGAAATTTCCAAACTGCTCAAAAAGTGACGGGGCTTCTATTCAGGAGAATATGACGCATAAACAATAGGGTGTATCTATATGGACTGAGAAGAAAAGTTTAAAATACTGGTTAAATGAAAGAAAAAAACAGAAGTAGCCAACCAGCACAGATAGCAAAGGCACACTGGTATTAAAAAACAAAAGGACAGGGGCACCTGGGTGGCTCAGTGGGTTAAGTATCCGACTCTTGATCTCAGCTCAGGTCTTGATCTCAGGATTATAAGTTTGGCCCCCATATTGAGCTCCGCACTGGGCATGGAACCTACTTTTTTTAAAAAGGGCAAAATGAGAGAGGAAGACAGAGGTAAAAATCCTTGCATGTGCCGCAAACACTTTCAGAATGTTGTCCAAGAAGCTATTAACTGTGCTTCCCATGAGGAGCAGAGCCGGGGAGCAAGGTGACACTTTTAATTTCTACTTTAAACTCTCTTAATATTGGACTTTTTTTTCCACAGGGAATATGACTACTTTTAGAATTTCATAAAAGAAAGAATAAAGCCCTCAACACTTTGTTCACACTATCCTTTTGACCAGTCCCCCCAAAGAGTGCATCTGTAGTGTTCGCTTGATTATTCCTGAGTTTCAAATTATGCGAATCCTCAGGCTCGCCCAAGACATCTGCCAGCGGGAGCATTAGGTTACGTAGCATTCCAGAATCTTTTAAACTTCTGTAGGAACTTCCGTAAATCCCTCCTAGAGAGGAAGAATTAAAGTCTTATTTCTTATCACCCATGATCACCAAAACACTAACCAGGGAGAACCTAAAATGCTAAAATAATTCATGTGCCTCAAAATAGCCAACTGCCCTTCATCTCTTTAGTTGATACCAACTCAGGATCCTTTCCAACATCGCCAAGGAAACTAGGAAATTGATGGGACAGTTGTGAAGACATCCTGCCGTAATAAGAATATTTGTGATTAATACGTTGGAAGGCCAAACAGTTACAAAGAACTGTATATGTGTACATGTATATGCTCACACACGTGTGTGCAAGTGGATCTATGTGTGCAACGCAGAGCAGATTCTGAACCAGTATCAACATTTTGTTGAGGATTCAGTTTGAATCAAGAAGTACTCAATGCAATATTTGTATTCCTGCCATGTTGTTTCAAAAGAATTTAAGGCAGGGAAATGGAAGTTTTTGAAGCCCCAAAGGACTAGATATTATTCTTGCAACTTAAAACGGTTGTATATTTCTGTTGTAGAGTGTAAAACTAGAACATATTTTTTCCAGGCTTTGACTCACTTTTGTTGTGCCTAGTTTTTTCCAATGGTTTAAAAGTAATTTCTTTAGAAAAATTGAATTTATCCTACCAATTACAGTTTATCTTTGATTATTTTTTTTTTTTTTTACAATTGTGGTCATAGAGAGTATAGTTCTTATGAAGTATTTCACCTTTTAAACTTACCAAAAAAAATTTTTTTTAAGATTTATTTTAAGAGGGGCACCTGGGTGGTTCAGTGGGTTAAAGCCTCTGCCTTTAGCTCAGGTCATGATCCCAGGGTCCCAGGATCGAGCCCCGCTTCGGGCTCTCTGCTCAGCAGGGAGCCTGCTTCTCCGCCTCCCCTCTCTGCCTGCCTCTCTGCCTACTTGTGATCTCTGTCTGTCAAATAAATAAGTAAAATATTTTTTTAAAAAAAGACTTATTTTGAGAGAGAGAGAGAATATGTGGTGTGCAAGTATGGGGAGGGGCAGAGGGAGAGAATACTTCAGACTCCCCACTGAGCAAGGAGCCAGGAGGAGGGCTCCATCCCACAGCATATGAGATCATGATCTGACCCAAAACCAAGAATCGGACAATCAGTGGACTGAGCGACCCAGGAGCCCCCACCAAAAAAATTATTAGGAATTATGAACAATATTGAATTTTCCTAACTTATACTTCCCACATTAAACGATTTGTTGGATCCACCCATTGGGAATGCTAGAGACTTTGAAAAGAACAAAACAATTATTTGAAAGGAATGAAAGCAGCATTATGAATAAATTACATATTTTTGCTACCAGACCGAGATGGATCATATACCATTGTTTCATTTTAATTGCCAATCCCATCTCACTGAGTGATAGTCAGAATTACAGAGGGTTTTTTTTTTTTTTTTTCCTTCAGTGTTAACTTCTTGACTATCCTTTCTTGTCCTACTAGGAGATGTTTCCTACCTGAGTCTCTCCCCAGGCCTGCCAGTCCAGCCACAAAGCCTCTTTGATGCCTATGAAAGGGTTCAGCCTCTGATGGTACTAAGAAGAGGGCTAGTTACCGTTGCCTTTCCGGGTCCTTTGTCCTGCGGTTGCAGGGGGTAAAGAGAAGAGAGAACACGGAGTTGGCTCTTCTGGGCCCTTGGCAGCGGGTTATGCATCGAGTCTGCAAAGAAACATCCCGAAGTCCTCCCATTATTACCCAGAGCTCTCTGACTTGCAGTCGAGGCTTGGAGATGTTAGAGAACTTGCCTAAGGTACACAACTAATGAGTGGCAGTGCTCAGACTTGAACTCAGGTCTGTGCCTGCCAAAGCCCGTGCTATAGGCCAGGGTCAAATTAAAGGGCAATCCAGATAGCCCGCTGCCCAGGGGTTCCAATCTATAAAAAGCAGGACTGTCACTGGAATAAATGAATACTATGTTGCCAGTTCACTCCGGTTTCCATACACCAGTCTTCACTTAGTTACCAACTGGTTGCCCTCCCAGCAAACTGGACTGCTCTTACAAGTGGAAATAACACTCTCCGGGCACCAGTAAGGGTACCTCACAGGAATATGTTTGTGAAATGTACTGCGAGTTGCACTGGGCCCCCTGGGCACTGGGCATGACCCACCGACCAGGTGACCCTCCTCACCTGAGGCTCAGAGGCCAGTCACAGCTGAAATTTTAAACCCAAATAATGCCTGGCCCAATGCTGTTCATTGGGAATGATTCCTCATACTAAGTTTTACATTGTTTTAAAGAAGCTTCTCAAGAAGGTGTTGACTTTGGATAACAAAGAATGAAGGGAAGCAGCAGATAACACTTCCGAACATGAAGAAGGAGGTGTGCCTCTTATTTTCTAGATGAAAGTTCCTGCCTTCTTGACTGACCATGAGACAAAAAGACCTCCCATATTACTTCTTGCCCTGCACTTTCGTGGGTAGGATTGCCTCATGCTCCATCCATGTGCAATACTGTGAAACACAGGCTGGGCCCTGTGCATTTCCTTTGACCCCCTTTCTGAAAGGGCAGCACTCCAAGCTGCTCCTCCTCCCACACGGAGTTTCCCCCCTTTTTCACATCACCATGAACATAGAAAATGGTGTTGCTAACGTGGAATGCATGTACATTTTTGTGGCAAGCAGACAATCCTGCTGGAGGTGGGAGGGCAAAGGGCCTGGAGACTGGGAGCTAGGGGTTGGGGGGTTAAGGGGGGTGGATCAGTAATTTGGCACAGCTGTTTCCTCTTCCTTGGGCAGGCCTGAGAAGCTCGGCCATAGGGAATACTAGATTGTCCATTACCATGACCTGGACCTAGTTTCGATTTTTCTTGCTTATGCATCAAGGAAAAAAAAAAAAAAAAACATATAAGTGATGTGCACTAAATGGGAAAAAGAAATTTGAAGTTTGAAATGATCATATTTGTTTCGGGTTGGGGGAGGAAGCATTCTTTCCCTGCCTGCACTCCCATGAATACATGATTGTCGTTTGCTGAGGTGGTAACAAAACCCTCCAAGCCCGCTATAGGGGACGGATGCAAACAGACCAAAACAGACCAAAGCAGAGGCAGCCTGGCCTTTCTAGGCAGCAGTCCAGGAACCAGATGGATGGTTGAGAATGAATGTACACTCCCTATAACCAATATCTCGGGAAGGCAGTTAACTGAAACATACAAAACAAGAGTTGCCTCTAAGTAAACCTGTAAATTTTTACACTAATTTCTTAGTGGCCCAGTTAAATGTGAGCAAGGGGATAAAGGACATGATATGGATTTAGATTTCCTCTCCAGTTTTTTCTGCTTATATTAAGAAATAATTGATGCCTATCATGTGTAAGTTCATGTATAGCACGATGGTTTGATTTACAGATACTGTGAAGTGATTATCACCATAGGTTCAGCGAGCATCCATCATCCCATAATAGATAAAACAAAAACAAAAGAAAGAAGAAAAAAAGGTTTTTCCTGTGATGAGAACTCCTAGGATTTACTCTGTCAACAGCTTTCCTGTGTATCAAACAGCAGTGTTCGCTGTGGTCATCAGATTGTACATTTCATCATAATACTTGTTTATCTGCAACTGGCCATTTGTACCTTTTGATGGACTACTTTTCTCCAATCCCCCCACCCCAACCATGGTATCTTCTGCTTCTCTGGTAACCACGTGTCTGATCTTTATTCCTATGATTTTTGTTTCTTTTTTTTTTTTTTACTTCCACACAGAAGTAAGATCACACAGTATTTGTCTTTCTCTCTTCTCCAATGTTTATAAAACTTTAGAGCTCTAGTACGTGTTATCAGACCTGTGTTAGCTACATCAAGATCTCAGTTTTGCTTCAATATTCTTATGTAAAATAAAGTTCATGAATTCTCTCTAAATGTATCTAAAATTTTCTTCTGGTAATTCCACGATTTGGCTGTCCTGGTAATAAATGCTTGGGTCCTACAATCATTTCCTCTGTCTTTCCTATAATCGTGAGAATAGATTCTGGCTGCATTTACTGAGCATCTACTATGTGCCAGGCATTGTGCTAATTATGGTACATGCATTATGTCATTCCTCCCTTATGAAAACCTCATGAGGTAGGTATTGTTCCGATAATCCCCACTTTAGAGAAATGAAGTTTAGAAACAAGGTTTAAAGATGCTAAGTAAGTTGTCCAAGATCACACAGCTGGTGAACAGAAGAGTTGGCGCTCATGTATCTTGGAACACATGTATGTCTGAACCCAGGTCTGTGTTCTTAATCACTACATCCTACCATTACAGAATATTCTTTAAGTTGCAGTAAGTGTATACATTTGAAGAGACACATAAAGAGTTGTTTCACTTATTTTTTTTTTTTTAATGCTCTTTAAAAGTACAAGCTTGAATCCATACTGCCCGGCACCCTAGGGCTCCATGAAGTTATTCCATTTGAACAGATGGGGGAGCTTGAAGGCAGCTCATCTTCTCATTCTCTGAGTTCTCCAAAATAGACCCAACGGCTCAGTAATAAGCACCCTCATTCGCTTTTATGACTAGTCCCTGTAATGACTTTCCAGACTGCAGACTTCTAGAAGCTTGGAGGTAACTGCCAGCCTTACATAAAAGTGTACATCTGGAGAAAGACAAGACGTAATAGTAGATCCAGAGTCTGTGGTGTCCCTGGAAGGGGCAGAGACATTGGGCCTTAAGTACCATATTGACAAAATGAGTCTGTCGAATTCTTGAAGGGAGACAACCTGAGGCAGCAGAAAGCACACTGTGTGGAGAGGTAGACGGGTGGCATATTTTGGGTACATGAGGTATTTACATGGTTCAAAGGTCACGACTCTAATAAAATGTCTTTTCACAAAGGTCTTATTCCCAAGTATACTCTCTTCTACCACACCCACCCATACCCTTCCCCATAAGGAAGTATTTTCAGTAGTCTCGGTTTGTTTCCTCTGCAAATAGAACCATATAGATATATTCATGTTCTTATCTCGGGTTTTCCATAGTGTGCTTTTATAAACAAATAGTTCTCTCTTGTGTGGGTGTACTTTAGTTGTTTCTAATGGGTTGTTTGTTGTCTTCTGTTATTCCTTCTAGTGCTATCTTGAACAACCATGTGCATATACCTTTGGCATATACCATAGGTGCATATACCTATGGCACAGGTGTGTCTTTGAGGGCAGGTCTAGAAGTAGGAGTCAAAAGGTTGACTCAAGGGGCAAATTGTTATGACGTTTTGTTAGAAGCTGACGAATTCGCCTCCTAAGGGGTTGTCATTGTGCCTCCAGGGCCAGTAATGTGAGAGTGGATCCTTCCTGACTTAATGTACCACTCCCTCACTCCCTCATTTCATTTCTTATGTCTTTCCGGCCTTTCCCTTTAGCTTTCTGAGCACTTCTTCCTCCGATCACACCTAGCCCGACTTCTTCTCATGCTAGACATCTCATCCCTAGATGTCTCACATGGTGTCTCACCATGTACGGATCAGAAATCATTATCTTACTCTCTCAAACTGCTGCGTAGACGGCATCACCATCCAAGGAGACACCAAACTTGGAACCCGCCAATTGTCTTGATTTCTCCCTTTCACTAACCCATCAAGCAGTTGCCTTTACCTGCTGCACATTTCAGCCGTGGGTCCCTCCTCTACTTCCCAATACCACCTGCCTGCCCTCAGGATCTCCTCGCCTTCTCGCCTTTCCCCAAGGGCGCTGAAATGGCATCCTCGCTTGTCCTCTGCTTCTGACCCAGACCTTCTGAAAATCATCTCAACACAATGGCCATGATGAGACGTTCATGGATTTCAAATTTCTGTCTTGTTTACAATCAAGGGTGTTGAATTAACTTTCTATGATCATTGCTGTATAGCTAATCCTTACAACCTATCTAGATTTCAGAAATGCTCTGATGTGTGTGGAAGAAATCTTAGGGAGCAATTTAAAATAACAAGTATTCACAGGCTGCTTTCTGAAACAGACCCCTCCCAGGGTCAGTGTTGTTACAGAAGAAACAATGTATCCCGTTATTTCAGAACTAGCATCATGCTATTATAACCAGTTTTTACATAGCAAGTGTTCCCTCACAGACAAAAAAGAAAATCTCTATCTGTACTGAATTTTAACAAAGTCAAGAAGAAGGAATCTTCTAGTTATGTAAGATTGTGATTGGTGATTCAAACTACCAAAATATTATTGACCCTAATTTGGTTAACAGAGAATGATGGAATTTATCTCCTCTCAAGTTCTTATTTATACTATTCGGTGTTTTAAATGTACGAAGAATTATACAGATGTAAGCACTCACTATGGCACTCTAGCAGAATTGCTATTATTTGTCTTACCATAAAACTTTAAAGGTTTATGTTCTTCGTTCTTTCAAGGAGGAAAAAAAGAGAGATTTTCAAATTTTAAAAAATCATATAAAAATTCATCTATGAGATGGTTTAAGGATGTATAAGTGCTTTGTTCAAATTATTACTGTCACAGTACCGACCAAACTTAACCAGAGATATAAATTTTCCAAAAGGAAAATAACAAAAGAAAATTATTCTGTTACCATTGAAAAACAGAATAATCAACATGTTTTCTTGTTAAGTTAAAAAAAAATGGTGAGCTCTAAAACCCCAAAATCTTTTCTTACAAAAAGCAAGAAGCTAGGGATCAATTTGGATTTAAATGAATATTAAATAATTTCCCTCTAATTAATTTTAATGATGTAAAATAAGTAAGTCTTTGATGAAAGAAGTCACTAGGATACAACCATAGTGAACATAGCTCAACATGTTGAGTCTTGTGATTTCTACCATTTCTTGGGTATCAAAAAAAGAGAGTTCCCACCCAGAATTGACTTATGACACCTCCCTGTGCTCTCTTACCATCTCCCCCATCCCCAACCCCTCACTCTTTACCCCCACCCCTGGTCTAGGAGAAATGATCAGAAGATACTTAGGAACTCTGAAATGTAAAACAAACTAACAGTGGCAACATTCCCCAAATTGTTAAAAAAAATATACTAAAAGTGAAGGAAATGAAATAAAAGTATAAAAATCAAGCATCTGTCCTCTCCGGTTGGTAGATCTTGTAGGTTGATACTGGGGAAATGGTGCCATATGGAGCCACCTAAAAGTTGCCCATTTACACCCGGTCTTTGTTGCCTGAACCACAGACCCACCACATGCCACAGCATGACCCTGGGTCATACAGAGGGACCCCTGAAAAAAACCCTAGCCTTCTCCTTTTCTCTCCATAGGAACCATGATCTAAGCTATCCAAACAAACTCTGGAGGTATGTTTACCTCCTGAGATTGACTAACAATTACAGCCCATTAACAATCCTTTCAGCTGGTTCTAGCCTTAAGTGAGTAAGTGTTGATGTATGGAAAAGAGGTAATTGAAAAAAAGATCCATATATATTGTTGGAAGTTTCTAGCAGTCTACAAAGTTAGCTAGGAATTAACCAGCTCAGTTCAGTGTTCCCATTTAGTGTCGCTCTTTAAAATAAAATAAACAAACACAAAAACAACAACAACAAAAACTTGTTTGACTTAAAATCTTGTTTGAATTTGAAAGCAAAACTCTTCTTTAAGTGTGATCACCAGTGGTCAGTGATTTAATCAATCCTGGCTATGCAGAGCAACCTCCATAAAAGAATCAAGTAATTAATTAAAGGACAGAGTTCAGTGACATTCTGGGTTGGAGAACAGTGCAGATCCAAGGAGAGTGGCTTGCCCAGAGAGCATGGAAGCTCTGCCCCCTTCCCACATACCTTGCCCCACGCATCTTCCATTGGGCTGTTCCTGAGTTATATTCTTTTATAATAAGCCAGTAATCCAGTAAGTACAATATTTCTTAGTTCTGTGAGCCTCTCCAGCAAATTAATCAAACCCAGGAAGAAGGGGGTTGTTGACATTTTCCATCTGTACCTGGTCAGTCAAAAGCACTAAGGACTAGCACCTGGCATCTAAAGTGAGTGATGGGGGAGGGAGTTAGTCCTGTACGACTGAGCCCTCAATCTATGGGACCTGACACTCTTTCCAGTGTCAAATAGTGTCAAACTGAGTTAAATATGTGGGATACCCAAGTAGCATTCATGAAGAACTAATTATTTGAAAAATAATTAGTGAAAGAGAATAATTAGTGAAAGAGAAAATGCACATCAGACTGGTATCAGAATTCATAACCTTTGACTCGGATCCAGGACCAGTGAGAAGATACGCTCTGAAACTAGACTTCTAACTTGCTAGCGCCTGACAGTAAATCCTTACGTTAGCTTGGCTTAGTTTAGCAGAGAGACAGCATCTCTTCATACTCGCTGCAGACGATGTAAACTTTTGAATCCCATTACCTGAGGAGGCATCAAACCACTCAAATATAAATAAAATACAACTGTTGCCCCAAACTGTAATTTGACATTTATTTCCGTCTCTCTACTTGTAAAACAATTCTTCGTCATCTCTCTGCAGACGGTTGCCTGATACTGACCTCTTCCTTGAACTCACTCTGTGCCTTCTCTAGCTAGGATGCCTTACTGGTATTTTAAACTTAACCAGTGCTGAACGGAGCTGGTGATCCCATTTCCACCGTTACTTGCCAAATTCCTGCTTTAAACGGGCTCTACTTCCTTGTTTCCACATTTGCATGAAGCGCATCTTCTCCCAGGTCACTTAAGCTTAAGCTCTTGGTCACCTCTGAACACTGAGTCATGTATAGAATTGTTGAATCATTATAATTATAGATCTGAAACTAATATAATAGGATTTGTTCATTATACTTGAATAATAAATTGAAAATAAAAAAACACACACCAAGCAAGAACACAAAAGATCTTGACCATCTTTAATTCCTTTCTTTCCATTGTCCCACTGCCTCAGCCCCCCATCTGAATTGTTACATCTGCTTTGCTCACCCAGTGTGTCACATTCACCTTCATTCTTACCAGCAGCCTCCCTCCTCAACCCATTACACTGTTAGATTTATCTTTAAACAGTTTTGATCAATTTCTGGCTCAAAAACCTTCTAGAGCTCCCTTACCAAACAAATGTCAAAATCTCCCCCTAAGTATTTAGACCCCTCCATGACATTGGTTTAGCCTACAGGTTTTGCCTTGCCTCTTATTCCTCGCTAAGGTGCAGACTCCACTGAAGTCAAGTGCCACTGTTTACAACTTCCCGTACCTGCCCTGTGCACTTCCTGATTCTGTGCTTTTGCTCATGCTTTTCCTTCTGGGTAAAATAACTCTCTTCCAATCATCTTCTGCTAATGTCCTACAGATCTAATGCTATCTCCTCCATGAGGCATCCCTAGGTGCCCCCACCAAACATCACCTCTTCTTTTTTGGGGGCGGTGACAATTCTATGGAAATTTTCAAGGTCCCTCATTCTTTTTAGAGCCAAAGAGCTTAAGTACTTAGAAACAATCTTAGAAACCCTCTGTCCTTGAAGCACTATCATTATGTACCAAAGGCAAAGACTGTGAAGGAGTAAAGTTGTTTACTAAGTACCGTAGAGCTCGATAGCGGCAAAGCCAAGACCAGAAAAGTCTGAAAGTGAATCTGTCACCATTTCTACTATATCAAGATTTAAATACCCTTTGATCTGCATACGTATACAATTTACTAATAATCCGTTATAGCTCCGCGATTTCATATGGTTGCTTTTTTGTGTGCCCATCCTGTTTCTTCCACTTTATTCTGTGCCTCCGGCACACCAAGCATATTGTCCAGAATAGATGCTTATTAAAATATTGCTGTAGGATCAAATGAATGAATTTCACTAGACTCAAAGTATCTCTAGGCTTGGGGATAGTCTGAAATCCTTTGGCCTGAGGACAGTGGCTATTGAGAGCTCATCCATTCTTTACTTAACCAGTATTTTTTTGAGTAGTTCAGATTACATATTGAACTCACAAAATGTGAACATTTAACTGAATACCCCAAATATATTTTGAGACAAAGAAAAGAAACCAATATTAATGCATCTTTCTCTTAGGCTGAATTAAATTCACTTTGATAATAAACTGTTAACTTAAATTCAAATTATTTATTATTGAACAGTCACTGTAACCAGTGTAACCAACTTAACTGAAGTAAGCTAAGAAATAAATAATAGCAATCTAATTTTTCAGCTCGTACCATAAAACGTATCTAGGTACTTTCCTGCCTACCTCACACTGGCATGCATGTATACACACAAGCGTGTCACATGCACACACACACACACACACATACACACGCACGCACGCACGTGCGTGCAGTCCACTTGCACCACACTTATCTTTGAAAAATGGATTGCTGTAGCTCCAGAGGGATATTCTCTGATGGTGGTGAACAATGAAGTCATTCATTATTGTGACAATTAAATTGTTATTACTATTGTCATTGTTATTTAAAGTCCCAATTGGGTGCCAGACTTTTTCTGCAGTAGAGTTATAAACAATGAACGCCGATCTTTAAAGTGTCAAGAGATCAAGTTAGTAGCTACATATGACTACCTAAAGATAGCTCATTCCAGATAGCTCTCAGCGGGGGATATAAAGCAATTGATAGCACTCTTCGGGACCAAGTGGAGAGATAACATTTCTACACTATATATATGGGGACGTGGTCTTGGTAGCCATCTGTCACAGAAACAGACTGACTTCAACCAACAGATTGCAGCAAACTCATTTTCTAGACAAAGAAACTGAGGCTTGACAGAGAAGGAAGTATCAGCCCAGAGAGGGGATCATGAGCTCCCATAATTCACTTAGCCCCTAGGTTTCTGCACCCCTCATCATTTTTTCTCTCAGTGTTTCAGGGCATTGTTCCTTCAGTTTGGACGAAGTTGGTTGGAGGTAGGCACCATGGGTTTGATTGATACAGCAATTTGCATCTCAAGGCATCGCTCGATAAATACAGGGCAATGAAAGGCCACTCTCTCACAAACCAATTTCCCCCTCTGGGCTGACTTTAGAAGCTCATTGATGTCACTTCCTTCCTCAGTCAGCAAGTGAATTTTCTTTAATTCTCAAGACCAGCTGTCCATGCTGTCAACAGAAAGTTATTAAAATTCCTTTAAAGTGAATAAAAATAGCCTAAAAGCAAATGTACTTGGAAACAGGAAAGAATCAGTATGCAAAGTCCACAAACCTCTGAGCAAAATAATGTTGATCCAACCAGAGATTTCAAACATTGTATGTTCAAGATGCTAGAAAAAATAATTAAAAGATGCTAAAACGCATACTTCTTAATCTTTTATTAGCAAAGGCTTATGCAGTTACAATTTATCCCCTAAATTCCATTCTTCTTTTTCAGATATGATTTGAATAAACTTGGGAATGACTTAGGTTTTCTGGAGTGGGATTCCCTCCTTTTTTCCTGCATCGGCTAGAGAAGATGTACATCTCCACCAGCCTAAAACTACCCATAAGCAGGAGAAAAGAAAAATTATCGTTAACTGCAATCATAACCACTAGGGCCACAAAACAATTATATAATTTTATATTTTAAGTCATTAGAGTTTTAATAGCTAAAGGGAGGAGATGATTTTTCTTATGTTTAAACAACTGTAACTCACAGAAATGGCCTATCTGGCTTCTGAGTCCCTGGGATCCTCTAGTGACTGAATGACCTCAGTAATTAGAAGCCTGCCCTGGTATGGCAGGCTTCTAATGCCATAAAGGTATGGCATTATTCTATTTACCATACTTCCCATGTCAGTTTTCATAACCTAGTTATCTTCATTTTAGTTGTGGGGACAAGCCCATAAGGCTCCCTTAGTAACTTCTGAATCAGCCCTTGCCCTACCCCTCATTCCCCCATCATGGCACCTACCTTGTTGTCTGAGCTGCCCCTGACCTGGTAATTAAGTCCGTCCGAAACATGGAAGTGTTTCCTGCCACTTCTACCACCAACTGTCACCTGCCACTTCCTCTTTTGGACAGATGACCCAAATCCCAGACTCACTCCGATCCTTTGCCAAGGAAATCTGTATCCAGCCTGTCTTGTCATCCCAAGACATGGCCCAGGTTTGTGTCTTGGGTTCCTACCTGTAGCTGGGAGAGCCAGGGCTCTCCCAAGTGTATTACTCTTACAGTTCTGGAAGTCAGATGTTCAAAATGGGTTTTACTAGACTAGAAGAAAAGTATGGCAAGACTGCATACCTTCAGGAGGCTTGAGGGGAGAATCCACTTCCTTCTCTTTTCCAAGTCTAGAGGCTGCCTACCTTCCAGGCTCGTGGCCTCTTCCGGCCACGGCATCCCTCTGACCCCCACTTCCATTGTCACATTCCCTTTCCTCTGTCTTTGATTCTCCTACTTCTCTCTTAAAAGGACCTTTGTGATGCCATTGCTCATATCCAGATAATCCCAGATAATCTTCCCATCTCAAGACCTTTAATTTAATCACATCTGTAAATTCCCTTTGCCATGTAAGGTACCACATTCACAGGGTCCAGAGTTTAGGATATGGACATGGTGGCGGGGGGGGGGGGCATTATTCTATTTACCATACTTGCCATGTCAGTTTTCATAACCTAGATATCTTCATTTTAGTTATGGGGACAAGCCCATAGGGCTCCCTTAATAAATTCTCTTTACATTCTGTTCCTTTCTCCTCCCCCCGTCTGTTTGGGGACACCAGTCTCTACATGTTCCCTTCACTGAAAACCTAGAGCTTGCCCTCGCTCCCTCTCCTGTACTTGCCACATCCACTCAGTCTTCAGAACTTACATCAGAAAGACCAGGCGTACTTCCATCTCTGTTCTCCCTCCTGGGCTGAAAACCTCCTCCCTCCTGCCTGAACACTGGACATGCTCATTTCTCTCTCTGCCACCTGTCTCCCACTCACCGTCACCCCATCCTCCACACAATCACCGAAGTCATCTTTCTCAAGCACGGCTTTGGTCACCTCACCCACCTGCTGAAAAACCTCCGCTGGCTTTCCACAGCCTGAAAAACGCTTCTCAACCTCATCTCAAGCCAATGATGCCCCAAAGTTGTTCTCTTACCCTCTTCCCACACCCGCTACTTCCACCTGCTCTGGTATACGCTCTCATTCTCTAAACCACTAGAACCTCTCGAGATTCATCCAAATACACCCTCTTCTCGCCTCTGAGACTATTCTTCCTGTCACAACTCCCTGGAATGCCCATTGCTTATCATTTGCCTGCATAATGCATGCCCCCTTCGTTCTAATCCCCCCAATTCTGGAGACAAGGAGATATTGTGAACTCTTTGTTATAGATAGCCAAACAGGCTGGGCATTAGTTAACTGGCCCCAAATCAGACACCTAGTAAATGGCAGGGCTGTGATTAGATACCAGACTGTTCTCTGCTCCGTTCACTGGAGTCCAGTGGGCTGCTGCATTATTAGATGACGATGATCTGATTGTTTGGGCTCTCATTTTTCTCTTGAGTTACTTCAGAGTTCCCTTGGTTCCTAAGGAAACAAAAGGAGGGCTTTGTACTGCTGCTGCCACCCCAGGCTCCCCTCCTGCCTCTTCGCAGTTAGCAGTTAGCAACAAGCATTTAGTGCTCTTTTATTTTTTTTTACAATTTTTTAAATTTTTTATAAACATATAATGTATTATTAGCCTCAGGGGTACAGGTCTGTGAATCGCCAGGTTTACACACTTCACAGCACTCACCATAGCACATACCCTCCCCAACGTCCATAAACCCACCACCCTCTCCCTATCTCCCTACCCCCAGCAACACTCAGTTTGTTTTGTGAGATTAAGAGTCTCATGGTTTGTCTCCCTCCCAATTCCATCTTGTTTCATTTGTTCGTTTCCTACCCCCAAACCCCCCACATTGCATCTCCACTTCCTCATATCAGGGAGATCATATGATAGTTGTCTTTCTCCGACTGACTTGTTTTGCTAAGCATAATACCCTCTAGTTCCATCTGCATCATCACAAATGGCAAGATTTCATTTCTTTTGATGGCTGCATAGTATTCCATCGTGTATATATACCACATCTTCTTTACCCTTTCATCTGTTGATGGACATCTAGGTTCTTTCCAGAGTTTGGCTGTTGTGGACATTGCTGCTATAAACATTCAGGTGCACGTGCCCCTTCAGATCACTACATTTGTATCTTTAGGGTAAATACCCAGTAGTGCAATTGCTGGGTCCTAGGATAGCTCTATTTTCAACTTTTTGAGGAACCTCCATGCTGTTTTCCAGAGTGGTTGCACCAGCTTGCATTCCCACCAACAGTGTATTGAGTGCTCTTTTTAAAATGCACGTTTGACCATACAGTTCCAATGTTCCTCCCCACACCGTGCCCTAAATTTCCTTAATAACTGACTTCCCACGGCTCTTGCAATGATCATAAATCTCCCAGAAGTGGTCTACGTACTTGCTTCCCTGCCTCATATTACACCACACACCCTATGTATCCACTCTGGCCATGATGGCTTCCTCTCCATGCCTTGGACCCGTCCTGCTCCCCCTTGTTGCCTGGCTTTGCACATTCTCTTCCTTCTGCTGGATGTCCTACTCCCTTTTCTAGGCAAGACTGGTGCTCTCACTCAAAGGGCCAAGCTTTTTCCGCAAATCATGTTGCCTCTTCTTTAAATATTCTGTGTATAATCCAACACAAGGAATCTAATTATTAAAACATATCAAGAATATCTCATAGGGCAATGCCATTAAGAAATGAAGGAAATGGGTTCTTATTATCTGAAGACTCCAAGATTGGCCCCTGGCATTTTGTAACAGTGGCATGATAGTCCACTCTTAACACTGTCATTCCAATTTCTGTGCTCCTTACACTTCTGCCGTATCTCATAAAACACTTGGCCTAGTGCTTGAATCCTTAGTGAAATGTTCAAATGTGCTTATTTTTGGTTCATTAATTGATTAGTAAATATCAATTATTCATTACATGTCTTTAAAAAGAAAGTTTGACAGTTTGTTGAACAACTAATCTTGCAACTATCATACAACCCAGCGATTGTACTCCTGGGCATTTATCCCAGAGAAGTAAAGCCTCACCCTCACAAAAAAGCCTTCATGCAAATGTTGATAGATGCTTTATTCATAATAGCTAGCAACTACCCAGATGACGTTCAGTGGGTGAATGGCAACACACACTTTGTCCCTCCATACCATGGAATACTATGCAGCAATGAAAAGGAAAGAACACACAGGAATACACAGGCCAGCATGGCTGCCTCTTTGGGGAACTCTGCTGAGTATGGAAAACCAACCTCAAAGGTTATAATGGAGGATTCCATTCATATAACATTCCTGAAATGGCAAAATAATAGAATGTAGAAGAAATTAGTGGTTGCCCAGGGCTAAGAGGAGGGCGGGGGTAGGAGAAAATACATGGGGCTCTAAGAGCACACCAGGAAGGATCCTTGCAATGACAGAAATGCTCTGGGTCCTGACCGCATCAGTGTCAGCATCCTAACGTTTGGTCTTCCAGATGTTACCATCAGGGAAAACTGGGTAAAGTGTACCCAGGATCGGTCTGTATTGTTTCCTAAAAATGCAAGTGACTTCACAGTTATCTTATTTAAAATTTAAAAAAAAAATAAAAATAGTAAAAATAAAAATAAAATAAAATAATAAAATAAAAAATTTTAAGGACATGTTTAATCAAGTGTGTATCATACAAGATATTCACAAGCATTTAATAACTATAGCGGCACAAAATTTCTTTCCCTTCTTTCTTGGTTGGTTGGTTTGTTGATCATTTATTATCACTAAGGATTTTTTTCCTTCTATGTAAGACATAAACAACACTGATCGTTTTCAGGCTGTTTTCACCATGAAGCTTTCCCATCTTAGCATCTTTATTCTTATATCCCCATTACCTTCCCTAAGTTACCCTGATTTTTTTTTTTTTGTCCTAGCCAAGATACCTTTCATAAAACTGTTGGTTTTCACTTTAATCTCTGTGGCACCATAACAACATTGTATGATAATGTCTTTATTATCTTCAGGAGTAAGAGAAAAGATTTTAAAAGTAGTGCTCATACCACCTGCCACATTAGAGCTCCTTCTCTGGTCCTCAAGGTTCCATGAGCTCAGTGTTCATGTTATACTTGAACAGGTTGTCATTGTTTGGAAACCTTTGACTGGCTGTTGTTCGAGTTTTTATTCAGTCCTTTTTTCTCTCCACTTCTCTGCCAAAGTTTCATGTGGTCTTCGGATATCACCCTTATTGAATGTCCCCTCCATTCTCTAACATTTTGCCTCATGTGATTTATTTAGAATTTGGCTTTTTTTTCCTCCCAATTATTGGAGTGATCATAAAGGTTCATATCGTGATATAAGTGTTTGTGCAAATAGCCCATGACTGCTTTGGAATTTGAGTGAGAACAGAGCGAGATCAGTGCTGTATTTTATTCATTTTTCACACTTTAATGTCACATTTATTTTTGCTTTCTCTTTCAGTGACTAGAGAAAAAATCCAGGAACATATCACCAACCAGGTATTTCTTCCCTTCTCATAAATTGTAGAGTTATGCTTTAGATGTTAATAGCCAAGCACTTGTAAATATGGGAAAAAAAGGTTTTGCTAATTATTAAGTATGAGCAATATACATGCTGTTGGTTCTGAGAACGAATACATTGGTCAGACATGGATGATCACCTGCTTTTTCTGTCTCCCTATCTCCTTCCTTCCCCCCACACACCCCCCAAAGGAAACAGTGAAGTAAAACAGTGCCAGTTCTGATTTGCAAGGGTTCCCCTGAACATATCATGAGCTCTGCATTGATATTCTCATGGCTACAAATAGACACTTGTATTTAATTTTCCCTTAACTGAGGTGACTCTCCTGTGTGAGCTTCCCAAGTTTTAAATTGGCCAGCGGAAAGTCACTCCCTCCCAAACAGTTCCAAACAGAACCCCTCCCAGGGGAAACATACAAGTTGACTTTCCATTTTGGTCTTTGATTTCTATGCAGCTCGGTTAGCCAGTATCTTCCTGTCTGCTTCACTGCTTTCCTACCTAGACTTGTTACGGACTTATTTTTATTTGCTGGTAGATGGAGTCACTCCATGTCACTGTTGAAGGGAGTTGACTGCAGCCACCCATGAAACCACGGGAGAACTTCACCAAACCCTGTCTTCCCCCACCCCACCTCTTCTTTCCATAGGTGATAGGACTGTTGCTCCCCAAAGGCTGTCCGTGCCACCAGACTCCAGGAGAGCCAATAGCGGCATGCTTGGGCTCCACTCGCAAACACAAATCTCCGTGTCTTTTTATTTTTTTAATGGTTTTTCCCCGGGCATAAATTATAACTCACCCTTGCCAAGGAGAAGAGTGGTAAGTCTACTTTTAAACCAGTCAAGGGTACATTTTCCAAAGTCTTCTAATGCCCTCCCAAGTAAGTTCCAACTCTAGCCCTCATTGTCATTCCACCGCAATTAAGTTCTAGCTTTACCTAATCTGTGCCAGATGCCCTGTAACTCATCAAGCTCTAAAAATAGTTAACTCATTAGGCTAATGTACTATACTGCAAGTTCAGGAGGCAAAATTTAATGCTGATCAGGTACCATTTTGCTTTTGCCTATAATTGGATATGTTGACTGATAGCAGCAGCCATCTTGATATTTGAAACTGCCGTCATTGCGCAATGGAAAAATCAGTGAGCCATTTCAAGTAGTTTATTTGCTTTTTGAGCTTCATTTCTTGATCACTGTATTTTCAGTTATTTGTATGTGCTCAAGTAGTTTGGTAAGGCTGAGCAACAGTTAACCGGTAAAGTTTATTGCTACCATTTTTATTTATTTAAGTCACATAGGGAATACTTTCTCTTATAATGAGACCTGTTTTTTTTATTAAGTTAACAAGTTAAAGCCGTTGACCAACACATATATTAAGGCTACCTCTTGTGGGCAGATTTTCATTTCCTATACTTTCCTTCTTTTTACATTTGGCTAAACTAACAGAATATGTGGACACCAAAATAGAACACCAAATATTTACTTGTAATCTGAAACACTGATGTGTTGCCAGATGAAATCATAATGGTTTCCAGTCCCAATAAGAGAGTGAGATTCTTTGGACTTTAACATAATAAGGAAGGGTCTTCAGTACATTCGTTATACAAGGAAGGGTCTTAAGTATGTTTTATTTTCCAGTTGTTCTCAGAACAGTTAGTTGTGTTGTTCAGTATCTGCAGCTGGCATGTCTAATTTTACAATAGAATTTCTATTCTTTCTTCTCCCATGTGGAGAAGAGCTCTCTACTCTCACGAACACACAGACAATACAATACAAAGAGGCACCTTACACCTCTAATGTATTGATTTTGGCAGAAAACCAAGAAATGAAGTCACACCCCTTCTTTAAATCACTGGGCCAACCCTTCCCCTTCCCCCAAATTTGGCTTTTAAAAAACAAATTTGAAAACTCACTTTGGATGATCAATATAGTGTTCTTTATCAGAAAAGAATGTAAAACGGAGCTCTGTTGAGCATTAATCTTTGCCCCTAAATCCTTCCCACCGGGCACTATAGATTGTGTAATTAAATTGAAACTGAAAATTGAGTCCTTTTTTTTTTTTTCTTTTTCCATTAAGTAAGCGACGAATTGCACACCAATGTGAGAAATCAGGGCTGGGGCGGATGGAAAGCACCAGCCCCTTGGCCAATAGCCAGCCTGCATTTTTAGCCCTCAGCTATTTTACCACACCTGAGCTCTGAGAACAAACAACTATTTGAGTTCTCTGGAGGGAATGCTGGATTCTTTCCTGTGTAATTCACTGGGGAAATTAGTATGCTTTTTTAAAGTAACTTGTTAACGCAGCTTGTTTACGAGAAGAGGACAAAAATGAGCAGTGAACCGCTTGGCAGCTTATGTCCCAGAATGGGATGAAAGCATGACCCATTTTTTCAGCTGTCTCTTTGGCAGTTCGGTGCTGCAACCATTTCCTCTGAAAAATGTTCCTTCTAGAGATGAAATCTCCTTTTTCTGAATAATTTTCTGAATAATTTTTACTAGAGGAGATGAAGGATAATACCCTAAAATGCTACCAAAAATACCTTCAAAACCTCAATTAGAATATTGCCCATACAGAATGGGAATACGGTACATAAAACCTTTTCGCTTCAACTTGCAAACTGCCTTCTCACAGAGTAGACAAGGGAAACCTGTAGTCAGTTAATACCTTCTGTGTATGCCTTTTTGAATAGTAGATGATTGAAACCCATTGTGAATTAGGACTTTGTTTTTACATGGCGAGGTGACAGAGAGGGGCTTCATTTCTTGTGGAGAGGACATGCACGTTGGGGAGAACATCCCCACCCAGACACTGGTGGGGACAAAGGCTGGCCCTCACTGAATGCCCAGTTGAGAGACAGCCAGCCCTGTTGCTGTGCCATGAGAGCTGTGCGTTCATTCCTAGAGCTGTGGTAACAAACTCCCACCAACTGGGTGCTTTCAAACAATAGAAATAGGTTGTCTCTGTTCTGGAGGCTAAAAGTCCAAAAAATCCAGGTGTTGATAGGACTCACTGCTCCCACCAAAACCTGTAGGAGAGGATTCCCCCCTCCTTGCCTCTTCCTGGCTGCTGGGTGGCGGCCGGCAGTCCTTGGTGTTGACTTCCAGCTTCCGTCTCTGACTGTCGGCACGTGGCATCTCCCTGCGTGTCTCTTCTCTTCTCTCTCTCTTTTTTTTAAGATTTATTTTATTTCTCTGAGAGAGAGAAAAACACAGAGAGAGAGTGGGTGGAGGGGCAGAGGGAGAGAAGCTTCAAGCAGATTTCGCTGCGGAGTGCAGACTTGGAGGTGGGTCTTCCGATCCTGAGATCATGACCTGCACTAAAACTAAGAGTCAGAATGTTTAACCAACTGAGGCGCCCAGGCACCCCATGTCTTCTCTTCTTATGAGGACACCAGCCATATGGGGTTATGGTGCCTGCCATCTTAATGATCTCATCTTAACTTGATGACATCTACAAGTACCCTCTCTCCAAATAAGGTCACACTGACAGGTGTCAGGAGTTAGGAATTATATATACCCATCTGGGGGACACAGTTCAACTATAAAAATCTGGGAACTTCTGAGTGATCTTGAACCCCTTTCCCTTTGACCACTGAGCATTAATGATGTGACCTCCTGACACCCCTCCTCCTCTGCCCAGCCCTCCCCCACCCTGCCCCACTTCCTCAGACCCT
The DNA here is from genome assembly GCA_004024625.1 of Mellivora capensis. Lineage (NCBI taxonomy): Eukaryota > Metazoa > Chordata > Mammalia > Carnivora > Mustelidae > Mellivora > Mellivora capensis. Next base: position 72,943 of record PISX010001832.1, on the reverse strand, counting down.
CATCTCCTTTGCTCCCTGTGACTCTTCTGCTTCTGTTCACCGCCTTTCCATTCATCTTCCCTGCTGCTCCTCTTTGCTTTCTGAAATACCAGCCCTCTGTATCCGTCTTCTGCTGCAAAACAAAAATCAAACCAAAACACCTCCCCCACATTTAGCAGTGAAGATGGGCCCTCCTTGTGCATTACACTCCCCGTATGAGGTTTTGTTGCACAAACTTGAGATTGCACCCCTACCCCACCCCAGGTAATTCTGGGTCAGGAGTTGGGTTCAGACCTACCACAACCCTTAGACCAGGCCAAAAGGAGTCATATACTTTCCAGGACCCCAGACATCACAAACGCAGAAATGCAAAGACTTTTTTCCTTTGGAGCTTGGTGTTTTATTGAAGTTTGATACTCAGTGGAGCGCACCTAAAAGGGGGGGGGGGCAAGGACAGAGCAGCTGAATCAGGCCCCCTCATCCAGTGGAGTGGGGCTGGGCTTGGAAACCAAGGAAGGAGGGGCTTCGATAGCTTTAAGGTGTACTTCTGCCCTTCTCTCTGCTTTCGAGAGAAGTGGAGTGGGGGATACAGTTTCGGGTGATATTTAGAAACGTCTCACAATCCTGAGGTCAGAAAAGTGAGCTGTGAGGTAAGTGAAGCGTGACCCCGGCCCCCCCACCCCACCCTGGCCAAGGAACCTAAAGAGCCTGAGTCATCCACCTCCTTCAGCATATCTAGTCTCCGGCCTGACTGTGGCTTCTGCCTTGACTTCCTCCTCAAGGTCCACGGACCACTCAGGTCGTCAGTGGCAGGGTGGCTCCCGGGGAGAGTAGGGCTCCTGTGGCCTCCAGGCCCAGGACGGTCCCCTTCTGGACAAGCTGCAGACCCTGGGTGGAAATGAGGGCCACATATTGGGTATTGGCTACTTTGAAACTTCAAAATATTTAGACACACAGTATGTGGGCCTCCATTCGTGCTCTTGCTCTGGGCCCAAAAATGTTGAGAATGATTCTGCTCACACACCTGCAGCTTTGAAACTCAATATGTGAGTCTCATAAAAAGCCCAGATTGAACCCACTCATATATTGTCTATAGGATAAAACCCTAGCCTTTGATTATGAAACCCAGGGCCTTGTGACCACATAATACTTTGGACAGCATGCTCCTCCCTAGATTGATTTCCCATTCTACTCCTTTCTGTAAAACGATTGTGTGCTATATAAACCTGTTCCACCAACATCCTAACCCCTTTTCCTGCACATGCAAAATTTACTCATATTCTAAGACCTAACTTAAATACCACCTCTTCCATGAAACTCTCCTTCATCATGTAGCTAAGAATAATTTCTCCCTCTTCTATGCTCCCATACTGTTTTTTAGTCCTTTTGCTACTTTTGCATGTTCTACTCTAGTTTCCAATTATTTGTTCCTATATGATTTTGTAACTGGATGATCTAATCCTAACAAGACAAAGTCATGTTTGGTTCATTTCAGTGTCTACCATTAGACCTTGCACATCATAAATAACCAACCAATTGCTGGTCAAATGTAAATTTTTCAAGTCACCATATTATTGTTTGGATAGCCAGAGGGATGCTAAATGTGGGCATGCTACTCCCTATACACGGTGCTGCTCTAAACTGTTGTGTCATTGATACCTACACGATAGGAACCAAGCGTTGTCCTTTGCCCTCCCCAGCAAGAAATCTCAGCTAGAAACAGAAAAGATAAGCTAAGAATGCACATGGTGTCTATGAATAATGGCCCCACTGTCAGGGAGATGAAAGAATCAAAGGGCAGGGGGACCCACACCTCTATTTTATCTTTGAGTCCACATCCCACCACAGCCTGTAGAATGTTAAATGGTTTGCTTGGGTCAAGACATGAGCACCTGATTTTTTTTTTTCTCGAATGCAAGGAGGGCAGTGCCATTCACTGCTACCTTTTCAGTGTAGCATGAACTTCACAACTTCTAAATTTAAAGTGGGATTATATTACCTCGCACTATTCTTATCAAAATGGCCATGCACTCAAGGAGACACCTTTGACCTAAAGAGAGTTTCTCACTTCAAGTTTAGCACTAATGGAACTCGTAAAGATCCCATCCCTCTCATTCTCTTTGAAGATTACCTTCCAGAACTGGAAGTTATGCTTTAGAAAACCTGTCCAATTTATGAGCCTTTTTTAAGAATGCTTGAAAGCAAGACTGAAAGGCTCCCAAAGTGATAGTAGCGTGCATAGTGTTTAACAAAGCAGGATTTATAAAAGATGATCTTTATTAAAGGTCAGATGGCTTCCTATCTAGAAAATACGTAGGTGTAAATGTCAAAAGGCTGGGGCTCACCTCTTTAATCAGAAGCCAAGGAAATTAAAATATTGTGTAAGGGTGTCTGAGGAAACAGACAACAGAAAGCGGTCTGTGGAAATAAACCCTTAAGACAGAGGGAGGATGAAAAAATGGCCCTCGGATACTTTAAAAGCATGAGCACTAGAAGCAAATAATGACGGAGATTAAGAGAATTGTTTATTAGCAACACTCCATGATCTATTAGCAATCAAATATGCAGATAGTTCTCACTCAAGCACTTAAAATGCATGTGAATAATTGCAACCACTGATTGTGCCAGCCACTCAATGCTCCATCTCATTTATCTGTCACAACAATGCTAAGAGGATACATATTTTAATCTCCTTTTTCTAACGGTGGAAACTCAAGCTTGAAAGATTTCGTAATTTTTCAGGTTCTGCAATGCTTTGCAGTCAATTATTAATAATACCAGTCAATGCTGTTACTAGGCCTTGATGAGCTTTCTGTGTGTGGGCACAAGGCTCAATTTTATGTAAAATTATCTCATTTAAACCTTGCAAGCAGTGATCTTGCGAGGTAGGTACAAATCAAGGGATTCACGGTTCATTAAGTGGCTTGCCCAAGATCACACGCCAGGATTGAAATAATAGAACTTGACCGTGTAAGCACCAAACACTATTCTATACTGCTTGAAATACCTTTATTTAAAGGCACCTGGCTGGTGAGCGGCAAAGTCGGAATCAGAATCCAGATATATATATCATTCTGAATTCCTTTCTCTTCGCTATTGGTCTATATCACTACTTGTTCTGAAAGTTTTCCTATTAACTAAATGATCCCACCATGACCACCCTAATCCGGCACCCCAATTTTGACACTAATCCTGAAGCCAATGACGGTGAGACTCTAGAACACAGATACTTATGATGGTAAGTTTTCCCCCTCAAAGCAACAAGATGAGCCTATACTCACTCTGGGGTTCCTGTTAAGCCTTAAATTACCTTTTAAATTAAGTAAGTGAAAAATCAAGTGAATCTGGTCCAAGAGAAAAACTATTTTGTCACTTGAATAGAGAAAAAAAAAGTATAGGTTGGGATAATCTACTGCCCACTGGCAATTTTCCTCAGCAGAGCCCCAGCAGAAACACCATGAACATAAAACAGAATGGAAATAGACCAACTATAAAGATGTGCTCTTGTTCCTTTATTTTCCAGAAAAGTACCTTACTTCTAAAAACTCTCTTATAAGTTCTTCATTCTTAGTTATAACTGTGTCATTGTATATACCCTCATGTGAGAAAACCTGGGATATGGAAGCTCTGTGTCAAAAATGTAGCATCTCTTAAAAAGAACAAAAAGAGCGAATTTGCCATCTCGTGTAAAGGAATCACACCACCGTAAGACACTACAGCTTGATAACCCAGTGAAATGGATCCCACGAATGATTTTCTTGTCAATCTGTTTTCCTTCTTTTTCTTCCCCTCTTTTGAGTTTTTCTAATCACATCCCTTCCTCCTTGCTAGCACTTGGAGCTCAAGATGAATAATTTGGGTAATAGGAATTTTTCAGCTTAGCAGATTTTATGAGCCAAAATGGTTAGCACCCTCGTTTGGGATTATTCTCTCCACACGGAGCAATGAGCCTCAGCAGCCAAGTTCTAGGTGCCAAGAGTGCAATGACTAGCATTCCCCAGCTCAAACACCACCTCCAAGTGGAATGTCTCTTTTTCATTTCTAGGATTAAAGCTTTGATCAAAATGGGCCACGAAGCCAACATGTCATCCTAGTTTGGTATATACTCGAAACCACAGGGTTTGGTTTGGTTTTGATTTTGTCTACCTTTAAACTATTTTACCCATATTGCTCTTTTTCCTCATGATTAGGAACTGAGTAAGCATCAAGTGAAAACTTGGTATCTTTGGGATTGTGGAAAAGAGGTGCTTAAGGGGTCATCATTTTGAGTAAAAGTGGCTGGTTGCCATAAAAATTTGTGTTCTAAGAAGTAGTGATCAAGGGATCAGAAGTATTTTTGTAGTGTATACCTGTCATTGCTTAATCCAGATGTACTCCATTTTTCCTTTGCATTTTAAAACTTTAAATACTGTTTGATCTTTATCAGTGTGAATTTCACTATTTCCAATATTTGACCACCCTACATATTTCTAAAACCCCACCAAAGGAAAAAAGGACAAGAAGTGGTCATTAATACTAGAACAACTCTCCAGAAACCACATTATATATACAGTTTAGACCTCTCAGGGCAGATCCCCCGGGCATCCATCAAGAGATTCCTTTTGAGTTTGTGTGAACTTTTGTGTGTACCTGCATTTTGTTGAAGAAATGTTCCATGGTCTTTTGTCAAAATCTCGGGAGTCAAAGAAAGTGTCCTGGAGAGTTATGTTCTACCTCTCAGTAGAGAGAAAAAGTGATCCCACTTTTTTTCTTTCATTATGCATAACTTGAAACCAATATCATTTCAACTTTATTTGTAAAGTAGCAGTTACAGAGAACCGATTTCTGTTCTTGTAAAATGTACAGACGAGTAGTGAAAATTCAGAGTACCAGGAAGGATCCCTAGTGAAAGCTACCTTGTGTTTATTATCCTCCCTGTGGAAAAAGTTATTATTCACAGAAATGTTATGTTACATTCCATGGTCAGTCATCAAACAAGGAAGGAATAAACACGATTCTTCACTGTTTCATCATAGGTATGTGCCTTGCTCAAAATGTATTAAAGGGGAGTATTTTCATCATGCTATTACTGAATAATTAAATTAGGCCAATGTTCTGTGGATGTGGAATAATGTAATTTACTTTGTTGAATGATTAGCCAATCAGATTTCTCTCATTTTCTAAGGCAATGGATTGACTAAAATGTGACCATAAACAAAATAGATTTTATTAGGCATAATCTACTTTGTAAACAAATGAAATTAATTCTCTGCCTGACCTAAAGCTTTAAAAATGAAAGACCAAAATTGAACACATGCTTCTAATTTTGGTTCTGTTACTAGGATGACACTTAATATAAAAGTTACAATTTAACTTCCCCTCAAGTATTCCATACTTGATACTAAATGACTCTTAGAAATATGTTCATCAACAGATGGGAGCCACTTATGGCCTCATAAACTCCAAAGCAAGTGAAATTATCTCAGCAAAATAGAAAGATTACAAGAAAGCCTCATCTGGTTATCTCAGAGATGATTAATGCATTGCATATTGGTTCAATGGCGCAATGAATATTGACAGATAATCACCCTTCCTCATATGAAAGAAATACGGAGGAGATGAATGCTACTCATGTATGTTTTTAATCAATCAATAAGCAATTTTAGTACATGTCCTATGCTTGGAGCTGAGCTTAGTGCGACGAAATGTGGAGGAAAGTGCCAGCACCGACCCTCTTCTAAGGGGATTGTCTATCTTGGAAGAGAAGACTAACACGCCTTAAGTGCTGCATAGAATGACAGACTGTGTTATTGCTTACTTGCTCTTAACCACCCGGTATAGACACTGTGGGAGTTCGGAGAAGTCAACAATCAACAAAAAGAGGCCAGGAAAGGATCATGGAGAACTTGAAACCAAATTTATTTAGATTTTATTCAGCGGGAAGTACAATGAGCTGGCAACAAAGTTTCGAGAGTTGAGAAATGACCTCGGGAAAATGAGTGTGGAATTTTCTTAAAACCATATCCTGTATTTTCCTTTTTGCTCTGTCTCCAGTGGTACCAGCCACCAGCCTCTCTCCAGGCTACTCTGCTTCCCCTCCTGCCAGGCCCCTAGTCCATTCTCTACTGGGCTGGGAGAGTGAGCTTTATAAAACACTAGTCACACCATGTTCTTGCCCTCTCTGAGACCTCCAGTGGCTCATATGATGCTTTTGATGAGACCCAGCATCCTTCCTATGCTCTCCACCATCTGATTGTCCTACAAGATAGGGTCCCACCCTCCTCTTCGATTTCATGTTGTGTCACTGTGCCCTTCCCGCTCATGCGACAATCACACGGGCCCTACCCTCCGTCCTTCCACCTGGCCTGTCTCATCCCCACACAAAGACCCTTTCACTCGCTGCCCCTGACAGACATGTTTGTCATTCAGACCTCTGCTCCAGTAGCTTCTCCCGAAATAGATCTTCCCTAGCCATCTGTCATCTGTGGTGTCTTCATTTCCTCTCCACCCCCGCTACTCACGCTCCCATCACTGTCCGCTTTGGTGTTTGTTTCTCACTTACCACCAGTGACTTTTTTTTTCCTCGATTATTCCTTTGTTTATTTGCACATTAGCTACCTCCACCCACAAGAACATAAGTACCAGGAGAGCAGGACCCTTCTCAGAGTTGTTTGTCCCAAGGCATTAAACAGTACAACATATTAGATGCTCAATAAATGTTTCTCAAACGAATGCTTCACTTAATTCATCCTGTGGGCAGGCAGTAACAGGAGTCTGGGCATGAAAAAAAATGTGTGTGCATCCTATATTGATAGTGGAAATGAACAGTTTAGAGAAAAACTGAATAGAGTTTGGTGTCTAAATATGAAGGGAAGTAACAGTCTAAGACAAAGATTAACACGAGGCCCCTGGGGTTACCGCAGAAAGCTGATACTCTCAGCAGAAATATAAAAGTCGTAGTTAAAAGCCACATTTTATGAGTATATACTGCACATTGGGCATTATATATATATTTCATTATTTTTCACAGCTGCATTAGGGAGGCACCATTCTGTGTCTTATGGATGGGAAGCTGAGTCAACTCCCACCAAGTTGTTCAGTTAGAGATGCTATTCCAGGGAGGTTGATTTGGTAGAAAAGCACTGGTAAATAATAGTAATTGACAGTTGCATGTTAAGCAACGTGTGTATATCAATCCAATACCAACTCACCACTCATCCTCTCCCTGTGGCCTCGGTCCAGGAGCTTGCCTTTAACTAAAGGAGACTGGACCCCTGGTGGGTGTCAAGACAGGCAAACTGACCCTTCCCTGCCATCTAGTGTCAGCATACCCCTCCTCGCTCAGGAGGGAGCATGCTCTGAACCTGGGAATCTCACTGGATGGATCTTGAGTCACAGGTGAGACAAGAGGCTTTTTCCCATGGGTCTGAGAACTGATCTAGAAGCACACCTCCATCTACTTTCAGTCACCATACTGGCTACAAGCTAGTTACCAGTGGCCTTCAGTTATAGAAGACCCTACAAAAATCCCCTGTGTGGAGCCTGAGACTTCCTTCCCCCGGTTGTGCACAGCTTTCCCTTGTGTGGGAAGTAGGTGGAATCCAGAAGCTGTGGTGTTATTTCTGAGTGAGGGGTGCCGAGATGTGTTCATTCCTTCCAAGGAGCAGATTACAGCATTGTAAGGAGGCAAGGGAGGCGAGGATGCCATGTCTGAAGGACCTTCAGAGAATTCTGCTTGCTGGCTGGATGATATCAGTGTCTCTATAAATAGGTTAGACAGTCCATCAGTGACTGGACATAAGAAAATTGTAGTTGGATATCAACAGAAGCCCTGCCCTCCCACATGGCATTGCTGTTCCCAGAGCTCAAGTAGCTTTGGACTAATAGGTACTGGGTGGTGGCAGAAGAGTTTCCCCAGGTATATGCTGCTTCCTGGGACTTGGGCTCTGCCCGCCTTGGCCGGCGTCCCACTCACACTTACCGAGTCTGGGCTGCAGAGGGCAGGGGCCTCTCTGTCATCCTCCCATGTCCACTCGCAGCTCATTGTATACCAGCTCTAGGGAATGAAGTTGTACAGACCCGGAAGACTCCCAGCCTCAGGCTAAGGGATCGGGACCAGCGCTGCTCATCCCTGGCCTTGCGAAGAAAGGGGGACCCAAAGGAGTATCCACGGCCAGGGCCCTTAATGCTTCTTAGTTTCCATGACTTCACCTGAAGGTTTCACCTTCAGGAAAAACAACTCATTTTGGAAACCCCAAAAAGCTTCAAAATTTGGATTAAAATAATACCAGTAAGATAAAATGGGTAAAATTGAAGGCATGAAGAGATAAGACCTACAAATACGCATTTTGATCATCACTTCATTTCGGTAGAGATCTGTTCCTTCTGATGCCCTCATCTTGTAACTCACTCTGTTGCCCCCTGCCTCTCTGTCCCTCTCCTTTGCTGTGAGTTTGTCTTACTTTCTCCCTTGGCATTCTTTTTCACACTGGAAACCCCAGTCAGCTTGGCCTCACGATCGCCATGGCCTGATCTGGTGCCTAAGGCAACCCTCTCTTACTAGTGCAGGGCCCAGGTAAGTCATGGGGGCACTGAAGGCTGAGGGGCCTGCTCTGGACTGAGAGGGCTGGGCCAGGCTTTGGGGAGGCAGCCATGGGTAAAGCTGAGTTGTCAAATATGCAGGCAAGTAAGCCAGAGAGGCCTGTGTGGCACTCAAAGGTGCTGACACAGGCAAATCTGATCCGGGGCTGGCAGACACTTAACCAAATAAGACGAATGGAATGTGTTCCTGCCAGTGTCACTGTGGCTCTCACAGCGTGGCCCTTCCCAGAACTCAAGTGGCTTTGGACTGATAGGCAATGAATGGGAACGAAACAAGCCGCTTCCTGGGACTGAGTTCTCGCCCACACCAACGCCCTCACCACCACCATGGCCTTGATGCAGCTCTTCTCTTGGACTCTGCTTCTCTTTAAGGCTGTTACTTTTTTTCTCTTTACCGATAACTAGTTTTCCAGCCCACAGCCAGAGGGGAGATGGATTAATGGACTTAGCTAGTCACTCTCCACACCCCTGAGCAGAGGTGATCACCCCGAACTTTCTTACTGGTTGCCAGCTGGCCTAGAGATGGGCTGCCTTTCCAGCAGATGCTCACTTCTAACTGGTGTCCACCTCCATCACGTCGAACAGGAATAGGACCTGTTGCTCTAGTCACTTCTGGGAAGGCGGGCCTTCTGCATGAGCTGCCCAGTGTCAAGGGACAACCAGAGAAGAAAGGCACAGAGACGGGAGGTGTTAACATTTTGGAGAAACCTACTATATGTCAGACACTGTACTGGGCCCTTTGAAACTGCATTTATCTAATAGGTTCTCAAAAGACTCCTTTTTTTTTTTTTTTCCTGCCACCAGCGTGTCAGAATCAGAGGGCTAAGATTTTAGATGGCCTTGGGTAAATGGGTCTAAAGAAGCTTTTTGGCTCAAAGTTGGTTCTAGGTCATAGGACTGCCTGCTCTGGGCAAGAGAATTCTTACCAATCTATATAGTCTAGTTCAGCTCAATAGGATGAGATTCCATAAGGGGTTCCTTTTCTCATCCTTATTTTATACATATGTACACAAACGCACACCATGAACATCTCCAAAGGGGAAGTGACACTTCCAAAGGGCGAGGTGTTTGGGATCCTGGATGCCAGCCAATGCCATCACTTCCATTTCAACATGTCCAAGAACAAATATTGGGATTCTCACTTTAAAAATGGAAAAACAGAACTAGAATGTTAATTGACTTCCTGTAACAACACTGGCTGTGTCTTTGTAATATCCTCTCATCTCTTAATATTTCCTTGCATTTTGGCCAGACTTCCAGCTGACTACCGACACCTGTGACTCACTGCCTGAAGGAGCTTACCCTGGCTTCCTGTAGAGCAGCCTAGAATTGCCAGACCTCTTCCCTGTAGGAGCCTCCAACCATGGCTGATGGGATTTGGTGGGATAACTCTGGAGCTCTCAAAGTTCCCCAATGGACCTGAGATCCAATTCCTACTGTGCTAACTTCCTTTAAAATTCACCCTATCCTCTCTGCCTTCTCTTCCCTATCTTATTTTCCTATTGTCCTATACATGTATTTGCTGGAATGTACTCCAGATTAGCCACTTGCCTCAAGTCTTTGCCTCAAGGTCTGCTTCTAGGGAAACACAAATAAAGACACTGCTCTCAAATCACCCAATGAATATGTGGAAAGCCTGGTGGATCTGACTCAAAATTAAATATTCTTTATATTTTGTGGATCTATCCAGCCACCATGTTGTTGGCCTCACAGCGGCTTTCTTCTCTCTTGCACTTACATCTCCATTCTATGGAAGCAACCAAGCCTCCTCCTCCCGGCTGACCCAGGGCTCTGGCCTTCCCTGGTCCCCTGGTCCACCCCAAGTTAGTCCCCTGTTTCAGTATCACCCCATTTACTCATTCCCCTTGCTTGCTAATCCATACCTATAACATCAAAAGAGAGACAAAGAGAAGGAAAGGGGAGGAAGGAAGGAAGGAAGGAAGGAAGGAAGAAAACTTCACACATAGGCTTCTAACCCAGGGCAGCAGGCTCCCTCTTCCCTATTATACCCTGTAAACAAGAGCAAGAATGGTCTAGCGACTGCATTGTCTAGAAGGTGTCAGAGTCAAGGTTTACTCCTTCATGTCTCTTCTAGAACCCTCTCAGGTATACACACTCTTGTTTTTGTTCATCTTCGATGCAAGGGGATAAGCAGCGGGTTGGCAATTAGTAATTTTTAGAAAACTGAACACCAACTTGGAGATATTAGAGAGCCCTATTCCAAATCGATTAGATATCTACAATTCCGGTAGCTATCAAAATCCTTGCAGTGCAACATCCACTTATCTCCTCCTTTTATTGCAAATATCATTGACTGTATTTGTCACTCTCCTCCCCACTGGACACGTGCAGGGCACACGCCGGAGACAACATGGTGAGGATCAAACATTCGGAATGGATTTCACGTTAACCCCCTGCAGCTCCTCATTAAAGTTTTGAGTTTCTTTAAAAAGCAAAGTGTTGTGCTCATTCTCCCTAGGATGGAAGTAGAGAACTGGACTGTGTTCCTGACTCCGCCACTGACTCCACAGAATGACGTTGGGCAAATTACTACGCAAGTAGTTTTATTTATCCACGAATTTGAAAACAATAGCCTCATTTTTCTCAAGAAACCTTAGAAGAAAGATAAAATGATAAATCTATAAAAGCATAATGGACTCCTTGGACAGAAGCCTTACCTACTTACATACATTGAGGTTATGTCTGTTTCCAGGTTCCACGGGTCTCACCAAACCAGAGAACGGTACTATTCTCAATAGAAACTTCCTCCTTGATGTTGACATCGCCCTACGTCCTCGTCTTTTACGTTTCTTTGGCTTTAAGGGAGAAAATGGAGAGAGGAATTAAATCCAAAATTGAGAGGACTGGCAAATGAAATTAGAATTTCAGTCCCTGCATCCAAGTTGACTATAGCAATGAGCTCATTGGACCAGTTGGAATAGTCTCAGTATTGAAAGTGTTGTTTTGTGTTCAAGCAGCTTCAATGATTTGAAGGTGGCAGCTGAGAGAGAACCAGAAGTTACTAGTTTCTCTCTCCCTGCCGCCCCCAGCTTCACGTGCTCATTATTTCTTCCTGGGACTGTGAGTGTGCTTTCTTTTCTTTTGTTTTCTCCATCGTCTTTATCGCCACTCCCACTGATTTTTTTTTTTCCTTTCCCATTTCTGTCTCTCAGTTGTCTTCTGCCTTCTTTCTTCCACTCAGCTTTATCCCCATTAAGCATTTATCATGGACTCTTTTTTTTTAAGATTTTATTTATTTGACAGAGAGAAAAACCACATGTAGGCAGAGATCCCAGGACCCAGAGATCATGACCCGAGCCGAAGGCAGAGTCTCAATCCATTGGGCCACCCAGGGGCCCTTATCATAGACTCTTAAGTTTGTCGTGTTTTAAGTGAGAAGAGGAGAAAAAGACTGAAAAAGCAGAGGAAAAGCATTCCTATTCACCTAGAAAATGCTTGTCACATAGACATGCTCATAAATATTTAAGGAACAAATCAATAAAAATACCAATATTTATAGAAAACAAACTTTGCGTTAAGCACTCCACACACACTTCCTATCATTCAACTACGCTGCAAGGTAGATGCTGTTATTATCCCCATTTTAGTGACAAGGAGGCTGAAGCTTAGAACTAAAACAGGGTAGCCAGGTTTGCTCTGATAAAAAATGATAGAAACAGGGGCCACAAAACCAGGTCCACGCGACTGAGAAATCCCAGTTCTCAACTACCATCCTCCCTTGCGGCAGACGTATGTTTTATGCTTTACTTACATCAATTCATTAAATGGGCATTAAACGGGGAGTAAATTGCTTGATGTATGATGCAGCTGAAAAAAGCCACGGATGAGTAAGACCAAGATGGGAAGCACGAGTTCAGCAGTAGCTGTGTTAGCTTGGGCTGGTTATGTAAACTCCCTGAGCTTCGAGCCCTTCATCTGTAGAATGGACATAGCCGTATCTCGTTTTGGGGTTGATGCAGTGGTTAAATTAGCTTGCTCCATTCCCCTTTTAACTAGGCAAACACAATGAAGAAGAATATTCTAGAGAGAGGAAATAAGTCACCAAGACAGGAAACAAATGATTTTGCACGGCCGGCACTTTCTCCAAGAAACCCTCCCCACCCTCCAAGCTGGGATTATGCTCTCCTACCATCACCTCCTTCCTGTCTTGCCTCCTGCTGTAAGTGTGATAATTCTTGGTTTTCTCTTCTGTATCTCCCTCCCCACCCCCTACCCCAGAGGCTGCCCCATAAGAGCAGGGACCAACTATGACTTGCTAGCTCTACCTCCAAAATGCAGCCCCATGCCCGGCCCCCAGTAGGTGCTCAGGAAACATTTGTACGATGTGTAACTAAAGATGGAAGAGCGGGGGATAAGAATGGAGGAGACGGGGCTGAGGGCGCTGGATATTAGGACTGGATACTCACATGCATCTCCCGTTGTCCCTGTGTCCTACTGGAGATACAGTCTGTCTTCATCCCTCTCATAACTAAACAGTCAGCTTCAGAAGCCCTTGGCTTGAGAGTTGAGAGGAACAGCTGTGGCAAGGAGGGGCCAGACAGAGACACATTGGTTTGCATCCTTAGGAAGGACCCACTTTCTAGCAAACCACCCACTGCCATCATCACCCTTGTTAACCACTAGAAATAACTAGGGCTTCAGGAGGGTCTGAAGAATTCTAACTTGCTCATATCTAGAAAGAAGATCAATCACAAAAGATATATTACTAAAAGTAATGTTATGTCATTAAACTAGAAAAATGTCAAAACTAAGTGATAGGAAGGGGCACATCTAATCACCAATATTATCATCACCAAAGGGAGCTGTTAATAGACCACAAAGGTCCCCCCACAAAAGACACGGGCACTATGGACACTTTGAACTCAGAAAAAAACCTGGGCTCATGCAATGTCCTTTTTCTCAAGCTATGTTCCTTAATCGAGTTACTTAATGTTTTTGAGGCTCCATTTCTTCATCTGTAAATGGAAATGGAAGATGATCATAGTGATAGGTGCTGGTGGGTTATGGGTCTGGCACATGGCAGGCACTCAAAACTGGCAGACCCTGTGATCATTATGGAAGCTCTAAGGAATGCCTTCAAGGCCCATAAATTCAGCTGGAACCTCCCTCAGCCAACAACTTCCAAATCCATATACCCCCAGTTTTGGAGTCCTAATACCAACACCCTTATCTCTCAAGGGCACCTCAAACTCAAAAAGTCTGAAACTGAAGATAGTGAAAACTTACACCCACCCCATAGCCTCCCGTGGTACCTTCTACTCCCTCTCTGGGATATGGGGAGGCATTCCTTACACTTCTTTTGCCCCCACTCTTACAGTCTGATCAATTTCTTAAATTTACTTCAAATAATTCCCTTTTTCTACATTCTTACCTCATTGCCTTGGTTCCTGTCCTAAGAATTCCTAATGGGCTGTCACACTTGTCTTCTACACCTAGATCTGCTTACCCCCAGCTGCACCTCTCCACTGTGGCTAGAATGTTCATTCTAAGTCCCTGCCTTATGGAAAATCCCTGTCATCTACATGGTAAAGTCTAGACTCTTTATATGGGTGTGAAGAGTCAATCCCAACCTCAACTGCCTCTCCCTCTTATCTGCATCTCATCCTCCCAAGTGTCTTCTCATTATCAGCTTAGATAGTCTTTCCCATCCCTGGCTTGTTGACCTACCAACTCCCCAGTATCCTCCCAGATTCATCCAGGCTTCACTTCTCTGTGAAATTTTCCCCCACAAAATTTCTTCAGACAAACTAAGTACTCTTATCTCTGTTCCCCAATACCCTATGTATCCTTTTATTATAGAAATTATCACATTTTTTTAATAAACTCCTTTTTTATCAATCCAATTAAACTTTAACCTCCTCAGGGGGCTGTAAAATTTATCTATTTTATCTTTGTTTCTATAATGCCAAATGCAGAATATAGTAGTAGTTCAATATATGTGTGACAGATGAATGATCAAATTCCTTCAGTACATAATAGCACATTAGTAGATCAAGTTTTAAAGAAGTACAGTACTTGTCAACTGCATAAAGCCAATATGAGTTAATTACCCAAATAAAGGGAAGTATGGGAATGATAATGCTCTTTACTTCAATTAAATGCAAAACACTGGTTTATTTAAGACTATTCTAGATGCTAGTGGGGGTTCCACAGATGTATACACTGACCTTTAATAAGCTTAAACTAAATGGGAGTGACAGTCACCTAAACTTCCAACTGTAACAACCAACCAGCGTAAAATAAAAGGTGCTCAAAAAGACTTAACACTCAACCAGGTCAGTCTTGCCTTTATACCCTGCTGTCCCAGCCTCCATTAGAATGCTGCTGAGCCTTTGCCACTGTAATAATAGAGTAATTAATTGTGTGATTATTTGCCTAGGGTCTTTTCCCCTATAAGAATATCAGCTCCGTGTGGGCAAGGATCACATTTGTCTTACACAGTCCACCATCCTGGGCATCTGGCCCTGTGCCTCGTGTGCGGTAGACCCTCAATGAGTTTAGAGGAAGAAAGAGCAATTAATCTCAATGTACAGATGAGGCATATGGAAACAGAGGCCTTAAGGACTAAGAACAAAGCTTTCAGATTTACTGGAGAGTTCTTGAATAGTCCACAATTTTTTT
The DNA here is from genome assembly GCA_004024625.1 of Mellivora capensis. Lineage (NCBI taxonomy): Eukaryota > Metazoa > Chordata > Mammalia > Carnivora > Mustelidae > Mellivora > Mellivora capensis. Next base: position 57,742 of record PISX010001832.1, on the reverse strand, counting down.
CCATTAGATTTCTTTGAATACTCATTTTTTTCACCTGTAATGATCTATCTTTCACCTGACTTGTCAAGCATATCCATTCTTCAAAGGTATTTATGGAAAACTATAGCTTTCTGTCTTGGTATACAATTTAGCTGTGGCTAAAAGAGTTTTCCCAATGAGAAAATCAAATAACAATGTGAGCTAGAATAAAATCACTTTTTTCACAGGTGGTACAGATGAAATGCTAATGTTTTAAAGAGAGCAGAATCCCTTGCTGGAGTCATGGGTGGTTTTCAGGGGGTGAGCAGGATTTTCTATCAGCCTAGGAGATTTGGAAAGTCCCACACAAGGGGGAGAACTTGAGTGAAGGGTGCTGAGAGCCCAGAGGAAGCAAGTAGAAGATTGTACACATCAAGACAGGAGCAGAGCACAAAGTGACCAGCCCAGTGGCAACAGACTGCCGATGCCAGCTAAGGAATCAGGACTCGGGTTTATATATAGTTGAGCCCGTTCCAGATTTTAAGGGATGAAAAGTAAAATGTTTTAGGAAGACTTATTTGGCAATAATTTTCAGGGAGACCAATTAGGATACTAAAGAATATCCAATTAAGTGATGATAAATGAAAAAGAATTTTTTTTTTTTTTTTTTAAGATTTTATTTATTTATTTGATAGAGAGATCACAAGTGGGCAGAGAGGCAGAGAGAGAGAGGGGGGAAGCAGGCTCCCCGCTGAGCAGAGAGCCAGATATGGGGCTTGATCCCAGAACCCTGGGATCATGACCTGAGCGAAAGGCAGAGGCTTTAACCACTGAGCCATCCAGGTGCCCCGAAAAAGAATTTTAAGAGGCATTATGAGATGTAGATTAACCAATTTACTTTCTGATTGTTAAAGCATCTCTCAGATTTTGTGAGTGGGTGGCCAGAATGTAGTAGAACCATTTCAGAAATAGGAAAAAGCACAGGAGGAGCCACTTTGAGAAGGAACAACATACACTTGGCTTTATAGACATTTGCCTTGGGGACAAGCAGAACAAGGTCTCCTGAAGGAAAATGGGGATTAAGAGTCTACTCTTTTTATTACTGTTGTTATTGTTAACAGCGTGGTGATGATGGTGGTGAAAATTCACTAGTGTAAGCTTCAAATTTAAAATAACATCACCTCATAGGCAAATTATGGAAATGGCCCAAGTGTCCATTGACTGATGAATAGACAAAGAAGATGTGGTGTACACACACACACACACACACACACACACACAGTGGAATATTACTCAGCCATAAAAAAAGAATGAAATCTTGCCATTTGCAACAACATTGATATATCTAGGAGGCATAATGCTAAGTGAGATAAGTCAGTCAGAGAAAGACAAATACCCTATGATTTCATTCATTTGTGAATTTCACTCAAACAAAACAAATGAACAAAGGGGAGGGGGGAGAGACAAACCAAAAAATGGACTCTTAACTATAGAAAATACACTGAAGGTTCCCGGAAAGGAGATGGGTGGGGGATGGATGAAATACATGATGGGGATTAAGTGTATACTTACCATATGAACACTGAGTAACATATAGAATTTTTCGATTACTATATTATACACCTGAAATTAATATGACGCTGTATGTTAACTGTACTGGAATTAAAATTTTAAAACTTAATAAAAAATAATAATAAAATAAAATACCATTAATCTCAGTTTTAGTAATCCAAACCCCTCAGTCATGGAAAGCCTTTGCTGTGATTGAAGGAAATGGAGTGGGGATAGGGATGGAGAGGGAGGCCACCACTCCCTAGTAATGGTTTTTATAAGGTGAGGTGATGGTAAGATAAGGGGCACTAGAAGGTCTAATGGCCTTCCAACAAGAAGCCTCCTGGGGTGTCAATACTTAGAATTAACCTTAGCCCATCCCTTGATTTAGAGGTGAGAAAACTAATTAATGCTCAATAAACTAACAGGAGATTGAAGTCTCCTTTATGAACAATGAAACTCTTTCCTGCAGTTATCTCCCTAGCCAAACTTGTCATTAGCAAGCAGCTTAGGGAACAGGGACTTCAATCTGGTCTGTGTGAGGGCTGATGTGACATCCCTACCCATAGACGACTGTTTGTCTCTACTTAACTAAAATATTCCACCCACCATATTGATGTCTCTCTCTCCTCGGTGGTCTGAGATGAACTATTACTTTTTAACTTTCATTTGCAATACTCTGTTGAGTGGTCAGTCCCTCAAATGCCATTACTGCCTGCAGAGTGCCCAGAGAGCTTGTTTAAGTTAGTCGGGAGCCCCACCCCCAGAGATTCAGTTCCTGTGTGTCCACAGTGAGCCTGGAGGATTGCTGGCGAGCCTCCAGAAGTTTCCAGGCAGTAGGGAGTGACTTTGAACCGATCTTATTTGCCAGGCAGGTAAGACTCCAAGCCCTCCATGCCTACTTCATGAGCGGGGCTGTGTGTACCTATTTTATTTGTGCTCTCTTCTGCCAAAGATTTGTTTGAATACAGATTTTCAGCACCTTGACAAGAATTGGTAAAGTATTTATCCAAGTTAACCTTGACCTTTCGATTAATACTGTTTCTTCGACAAAGTTAAAACAATTGTGTGGAAGCCCATCCCTAAATTAAAATCACATTTACCACAAGAAATAAAGCAAAAGAAACTTCTATTTTCATGAAAGTCTTTGTCCTCCATCATACTCTCCAGTATAGATGAAAATGTTTAATTTCTGAATATCATATTGTCTGCGGCACTGCCTGGTTTTTAAATGTGTAGTAGTCATCCAAAAGAAGGTGACTTTCTCCTCCACTTGGTATTTCAAGACAATCTAAAGTATCCCAAGTAAAAATGATTTGTATTTTCAAGTGACTATTTGTGCAAGCGCAACACTCACTTTGTATACATGAGAAGGACGTCTTGGTTATGTGCAGGGAGTCATTGTACCACACTGTTTTCCTATTTAGAATAACAAAAAAAACTGACACCAGTCTCTTTGATTTAAAAAGAAGAAAGGAAAAATTAATCCACTAATTAATTGATTTAAAAAGAAGAAGAAATCATAATTATGATACAATCAAGGTATAACCACTATCAATGTTTAGGAGAAGTTTACAAAGACCAGAAGCTGGCATTGGCAAGAACACCCTGGTAGACTTTTTTGTAAATTTATTTTTTATTTAACTAAATATGGTATAAAGGCTGGTGGAAGTGTAATATAATTGTGTAAATAAATCCTATTAATAGATGTACAGATTCATTTTTTTACTGTATCTTGTGAAATAAAGAATCCACCTCTGGTTTTTAAAAATCACATTTTCACATTGAAACTTGTGAAATAAAGAATCCACCTCTAGTTTTAGAGAATCACATTTACTTGTTGAACAATTATTTATTGATCATTTTCGATGTGTTGGGCAACATGCTAAGTACCAGAGATCCAAAAGAGAACAAAAAAGGTAAGACCTCTGCAGTCATACTCTAGTGCAATAGAGGTGGGAAAAGGAGGATACAACATAGAAGTAAGTAAATTAAGTCATTTCATGTTGCAATAAATGCAATGAGGAAAATAACCAGGGTTCTTTTTTTTTTTAATTTTTTTTTAAATTTTTTTTTTTTTAAGATTTTTATTTATTTATTTGACAGACAGAGACCACAAGCAGGCAAGAGAGGCAGGCAGGGAGAGAGAGGAGGAAGCAGGCCCTCCGCAGAGCGGAGAGCCCAATGTGGGGCTCGATCCCAGGACCCTGGGATCATGACCTGAGCCGAAAGCAGGGGCTTTAACCCACTGAGCCACCCAGGCGCCCAATAACCAGGGTTCTTATTGGGGAACCTTATGTGGGAGAGAATCTCAGGGGAGAACAGAATTTAGAGAAGGTGAACAGGGAATGTCTCCCCACAGAGGTGATTTTCTGAGAACGAAGAGAAGAAGCAGGGGTGCTCGCTCCTAAGAGCTTGAGTAACATGGTGAGAAGTAGTCAGAGAATTGCAAAACTGGAAGTAGTGATGAGCTGGAAGGTTAGGGGATGGTGGTCAGAGAGATGATGGAAGTGGCGCAGGCTCTGGTGGTGGCAAGGTCCGCGTGCAATGAAGAACACTTCAGTTAAAGTGAAGTGGTTGGGACGCCTGGCTGGCTCAGTTAAGCATCTGCCTTCAGCTCAGGTCATGGTCCCAGGGTCCTGGGATTGAGCTCCGCATTGGGTTCCCTGGTCAGCAGGGAACCTGCTTCTCCCTCTGCCCCTCCCCCTCCCCAAGCTTATTCGATTGCTCTCGCACTCTCTCTCACAAATAAATAAAATCTAAAAAAAAAAAAAAAAAGGCAAGGTGGTCAAGGGGCCAAGAGTTTATTGGGTGTCAGAGTCATCACACACAGTGACAAGAATGGGGATGAGAAGTAAAGTCTAAGCTAGGACCTCCCTTCAGTGCCTGAAACAGAAAGATCGGGGCAAAGGCAGCTGACTATGTAAGGAGGAGGAAGGGAAGTTCAGCAGGACACACGCACTTCACAGAAGCAGAAGCTTTTGCTGGTGGACATGTTCTGGAAGCAGCAGTAAAGTTCAAGGAAATAAAGTTGTGTCTACTTGAGAAAGTACAAAGGAAGCAGAGTCTTGGGGGCCAGCCAGGTTTCATGTAGAGAATGTCATGGGAAATAAACATTCCAGAAGTCTCTGTAGATTAAAGGGGAATTTGATGACCACAAGCACAAAGTCCAGAGGGCAGAGTGGAAGGCTGACTTCATTTTTGTTCTTGTCAGTGGAGCAGGGAGAGAACTAATTAGGGTACATATAGAGACACACAAATTACAGTCTGGATAATAATGGACAGCTGGGAAATCTTGAAATTTACTAGGTCACTGGGATAAAACATTATTACTACTACTATAAAATAATAATAATAGCAATTATTATTTATAGATGTAGTAGTAGAAGAAGTAGCAGCAGAAATACATTGACAATTTTATATCAGGCTTATGCTAAGTACTTTCCATGCAGTCAACCAATAACTCCATGATCTCCCAAAGCTCAAGTCAAATTTCACATCATCTGTGAAAATTTTATGGACTTCAGATCATTGATAAGAAGAGTAAAGATGGATTCAGGATTTTGACACCATTTTGGCAGTCTCTGAGGAAACAGAATACAAACAATTTTAGAGTTGGGACTCCAAACATTTGACTCAATTGTAAGGAAGAGTTGGCAGCTGTTTTATGTGGCTACCAAGTTGGTGTATGATGATGAGGTGTTATTCACACAATCTTCTTGCACCAGAAAGAAGCAGTCCCCTCCCCCACCCCACCCCACTTAAAGCTCAGCTAGTAGAAGGACAATGATACCTGGAAGTGGTTCCCATCCACAGGACTTTATTTCTCTGCTCTTTTGTTCAATTTGCTAGAACATTCCTAATCAACCTGGAAGACCTAATTCCATTTATTCATTCAACAAATATGTGAGAGCAATTATAGGCTATTGACCATTCTAGACACTGGGGATGCAGTGGTTAACTGGATGGATGGATGGATGGATGGATGGATGGAAGGTTGGATGGTTGGATGGTTGGATGGATGAATGGATGGATGGATGGATGATAAATAGATAGAGAAAAAGATAACCTCTAAGAAACTTTCCCCACCACTCCTTTCACCACTGGGCTGGTGGCCCCATGCATTACTCCCACAGCACAGTATTTATTCACTAGTTTTCCAACAACATGCTGACAATTCTATATGTATATATCCAGGCCAGTCTTCTCAACCATCCTTTTCAAGTCTAAGTGAGATCACGTTACTTCTCTGCTCAGAGCCCTTCAAAATCTCCCTAGTTTGCCCAGAGTAAAAATGAAAGTCCTTAAAATTTTTAGCCCTAAGAGACGATAGCACCTTGTAAATCCCATCTTCCATGTCTTCCCTTATGTAGTCATTCATTGCCAGAACCATAGGAGGGATGTAGTCAGCTGAACAGTAGATGGTAGGTAGGCTGATTCATCCCACTGACAAGAGAACTAAATTCTTGTTCTGCCTTTCATACAATTTTATATAGCAGGGTATCAAGTAAACTTTTCTGGATTCCCTAATTCTTCCCTTGGGAAGGACAAAAGGTTTCGTACATGAATGAAATTGCATGATTATAGTTATTAAATTATTATGATAAATAAATTTTATAAAATAAAACATTTCCAAGGGAAAAAGATATCTCTTTTTGCAAGTGCTTGGAATACTGAAATGGTCTTGAGGATTTTATAGTTAGCTTTGCTACAACTTTAAGTTGTAATTTATGACTTGGAACTCTTCTGTGCTTTATAGTATACCCCAAAAGCAACAACAAAAAAAGTTCAATCTAAATACAGCTGCATTTTGTACTTACATTCAGTGCACTAGTGCTGAATCAGTGCTGAAGATAATATGTTCCTGAATAGCTCAAGAATCATTGACCTACAGGATGATGGAGTACATTCTATTGTGTTTACAGGCAAAGCTAAGATGAAAATTCAGGATACTCTCCTTTCCATCTTGTGGTTACCTTGTGTGTGTGTGTGTGTGTGTGTGTGTGTGTGTGTGTTTTGGAAGGTTACATAATTGATAACCATAGATAACAAAGGTAGTACAAAAACAATAACTGATTCACTATGATCATAGATTCAAAACAATACTAGTAGTTTTATCCCGATAATACTCATAATACAGCACAAAAAAATCTATTAATGTAATGCAGCACATTAACATTAAATGAATGATAACATGTAAGTAACCCAAATATATATAATATAAAATGTGAAACTTTGGTTTAGAAGGGAGTATAGATACCATTTTTCATTGTTATATTTTCTCTGAAGAAACTTACTACAAAATGTATAGTCAACAAGCTTTGCTCAGTTGTTTTGACAGCTTACATGAAATGTGCTCTCCTCAATAGTATTCTAAAACAAATGTGTTATGATTCTTGTATAACCAGGTTTGTGAATATACTTTCAACTTTTCTCCTTCTCCATTTAACAGAACGCCAAGTTCCATATAACTGAGGCTCCCAAGGGAAAAAAGGAAAATCTTCTGCTCAACTCTGAGAGGCCAACTAGGGTCTTAAGGAAGACCAGCCACCCACACGGAGAGAATGGAGCTTTAGGTAAGACCACAGGGCCACCAACAATTCAGCTGAGTGAAAAACATGAAGGAAGTAGAACTGTTTTTAAGAAGTTCAACGAAATGAAGTGGCCGTTGGACATCCACCCTTTAAACAAAAGTTTAGTCAAAGACAACAAATGGAAGGAAACAGATGTGGCCCAGGAGACACGCAGATCTTTCCTTCAGGAGTTTTGCAAGAAATATGGTGGGGTGAGTCGTCCTCAGTTGCATCTTTTTCATATGGTATCCAGGATCTATGTGGAAGATAAACACAAAATCTTATATTGTGAAGTACCCAAGGCTGGCTGCTCCAACTGGAAGAGAATTCTGATGGTACTAAGTGGGTTGGCTTCGTCTGCATACAACATCTCCCATGATGCTGTTCACTACGGGAAGCATTTGAAAAAACTAGATAGCTTCGACTTAAAAGGAATATACACTCGTCTGAACACCTACACCAAAGCTGTTTTTGTTCGTGATCCCATGGAAAGGTTAGTGTCAGCATTTAGGGACAAATTTGAACACCCCAATAGCTATTACCATCCGGTATTTGGGAAAGCGATTATAAAGAAATATCGGCCAAATGCCTGTGAAGAAGCATTAAATAATGGATCTGGAGTCAAATTCAAAGAGTTTGTGCACTATTTGCTGGATTCCCGCCGTCCCGTAGGAATGGACATTCACTGGGAGAAGGTCAGCAAACTCTGCTATCCGTGTTTGATCAACTATGATTTTGTAGGGAAATTCGAAACTTTGGAAGAAGACGCCAATTACTTTTTACAGCTTGTGGGTGCTCCAAAAGAGCTGAAATTTCCAAACTTTAAGGATAGGCACTCTTCTGATGAAAGAACCAATGCTCAGGTCGTGAGACAATATTTAAAGGATCTGACTAGAACTGAGAGACAATTAATCTATGACTTTTATTACCTGGACTATTTGATGTTTAATTATACAACTCCATTTTTGTAGTTTGCATTCATTTTCTAAAACCCTGTATTTACTCCATGATGATGGCCTCCAATCAGCTAACTGTAATTTTCCTACAATTCTCTAAGAGAGAGAATTTAACTAAGTGCAGTTGTCTCGATTTAATGAAGATTTTTCCCAGATAGTTTGACACCAATTGGCACAAAGTTATAGGAAAATTACCTTACGGAGACGTGTAAACAACTTGAGTTTCTCTCAAATGTTTGGGAAATAGCTGCTTTTGCATTATGGATTATATTATAGAAGCAATAACCTAGCCAGCTGCTGCATTAGCTTCAACAGCCTCTTGGAATGATAGGAAAAGGGATCTAAAATAGCATGAGTAGATGTCTACATCCTGGAATTTGATGTCTAAAGTGCATGGATGTATTTTTAGCGGTCTGTGACACACTGGAGAGTTTTCTTACACCCCGGAAATTTTTCTATCAACTGTGATGATAAGTCAATTTTGAAATAATATTCTGGACCTAGGCATTTAACTTTAGATTGGAAAGCGTATGTGATTTACAATATGAGAATATAGCAGAAAAACCAGATGAGGCTATGGCTTTTTATATTCAACAGCCAATAAAAAATGCACAGCATGCTATGATCAAAGCAGCAAAAACAACCTTCCCCTTCCAGAAAAACTTAAGGGAATTGATTCTGTTTTCTTTTGAGCCCTCTGTGTGGAGACAGAATGAGCATAACCACTAAAGGTCTTTGCTTCTGAAGCAGGCAGTTGAGAAGCTTAAGCCTCATCAGATATAAATGTGCTCCTAATTCTGGTTTAATTGGGCAGAAGGGAAATTGTTTCAGGATGGAATAATCATCAAAAACAAAGTTGCCCCTCTGAATGTAGGCCTCAAACAATAACAAAGTTTTATAAGAATATTATTTGAATCAAAGCATCATGTGCGTAGCTTTCTTTGCAGAATGTGCTCTAAGAATAGCTTTTGTTTCCAGTCTAATTACTTAGCTTGGGAATGACTTTTTAAAAACTCATATACCACTTCAAAGATAGGTTATATTCTAGAGAATAAACAAAATTAGAGCCCTAGAAACATTTTTAATAGGCTTATGCATAAACAAATTAAGGTATTTTCTTTTTAAGTTTAAATATTCTATATTAATGCAAGACACCATTGCATTCAAATATTAAATCCAAGTTTTTGGGAAATAGGACCAGGTGTCACCCCTATCAAAAGTCGTAATGCATTTTGGAAATTTTTTCCAGCCGACCTTAAGTTTGAAGACACATTCAGATGGAGAACTTATTTTAATTGGTTGATTGTTGCTTTGAGTTGAGAAAACCACCTATCATTCAAACCTAGTTTAAATGCGGCTCGCAGATACGTTCTTCTTCCCAAACGATCATTGCTTCTCATCAGTAAATATTCAGTAACATTTCTCAGAGAAAAGTAGGCATTAATATTTAAATATTAATAGACCAAGCTAGTTAAGTTGTACTTATTTCATTCTGATTTTCCATTTCATGGCTGCGTATTCATGAATTGCTTCACTCCACACATGCCTACTTGTCCCATCTGTGTCTCCCAACGAATACGAAACTGCAGCGGGCTCCCTGATCATAAGCATTAAACCTTCTAAGCCAACCTTTTACTACTTTCCACTCCATTTACTCTTGCCTCTATACCATACACTTAAACTGTGCTCTCTGTTTTTAAGGAGTTTTACTCTAGAGTAATCTAAATCGTATAATTTAAATTTTGCTGTACCATGTAGAGTGGACTCCTTGTAACTTGGAAACATTGAAATGATCTTTTTATGGAGGAAGAGAGGGAATAGAAACTATGCCAAGAAGCCTGAAATTTTATTCCTAAACCCCATACACACACACAAAAACTAGTTTTTATATGGGTGGAATCTGTTATAAAGTATAGAAGCAATTTTCTCAACGTTATTCCTAAAACCTTATAAGGAACCAAAAAAAAAAAAAAACCCTTCTTTTCATAACTTTGGAAGAAAAATGGAAACAAGTGTCCTATCTTTCTCTTATTAGCATTTCTAACACACTTATGAGGATGGACTATATATATATGGAATATGCATACACATACGTATGTGTATGTACATACACATGTATGTCTATATGACACACACATTTTTGTCTATAATACTGTCTGGCACAGGTGGGAGAGAAGAGAGCTGTTGCTCTCTGTCAAAGCTGTTCTATGCCTTCCTCTCTCTATTCTCCTTTCCATTTCCACTTAGCCTGTATAACCAGAGGTTGTCCTTCAGTCATGCTCTTCCTAAAAGATTCTGACACCAGCAAGCATCCTGTGTGGCTGTGAGTTCCAAAGGCCACATGTTAAAAAGATTTTATGAAGGGGTGCCTGGGTGGCTTAGTTGAGCAGCTGACTCTTGGTTTCAGCTCAGATCATGATCTCAGGGTCATGAGATCGAGCCCTGTGTTAGGTTCCACACACAGTGGGCTCTGCTTGAGGATTCTCTCTCTCTCTCTCTCTCTCTCTCTCTCTCTCTCTCCCTCTGCCTCTCCCTCATGCTTTTTCTTTCTCTCTCCAAAATAAATAAATATATATGTATGTATGTATGTATATATATATATTTTTTTAAACAGGGTTATGAAGGAAGAACACATTTTTAATGTACATACTCTTCTTTTAAATGGCTTCTGTTCATGGCAGAGCCAAAGAAGTCAGTCATCATCTTGGATTCCTTGTGTTGTTAAATACCTCTTCCATTTATCATTTCTGAATTATTCTATTTGCAGATCAGCTCACATTCACCATTGTCATTTCTGCCTGGGCACAAGGGCCAGGTGTGCACATCACTGTTCCTTTAGATGGTCACCATTCATGGATTTAGATTCTGAAAGGCAAGTGACCAAATCTAGACTCATCTTCCAGATGTCCAATGTTCACATTCTAACACTAGCATGTTTTAGGTATAATTATAAGTCCTCTAATTAAACCCCAAGGATCTTATTTGTTTTTATAGGCAACAGTAATGACCCGGGCAGGCTCCTTCACTCTGTTATTCCCCTGTCTGGAATTACTAGTAGAGTAAAAGTTGGCAGTTAAATCCAAAATCAGTTACTTAACATGGTAAACTATCTATGGATATGTGTGGTTGATGTGATCGTGCCCAGGAACTGCCATACATTTCAATGGAGATGCATGTACAGGACACTGAACTTGCTAATTTTCTCACCCGTGTTTGGAAATATCCTTTAAGTCAATGGAAATGTGCAGCTACTTGTTAAATTCTCTAACTTCACAGGCTATAAAATATTATCTAGCCATTCAAGAGCTACTTGGGTACCATTTATAATCAAGATGAGGAAAAAATAGGTTTTCCACTTTACTTATGAATAATTATTCATCAAAGAAGTATTATCTCCTAAAATATATAGTGTCTAGCTGGAAAGAATATATAAGCAGATGCAGGGAATTTCGAATGTGAGTTCCCTTTGAAAGATCACCAGTAGAATTGGTAGAACTTGGAATTCATACGCTGAGACTACCGTAAACATCGCCCTACTCTAAGTTCTCACTCAGCCTCTTAGGGCGTCTTTAGCCTCTAGGCTTTCATAGACTATGGCAAGCAGAAATTTTGCCATGGCTGACATTCCCAACGTGCTCTGAAATCTGAAGGATAGTTGCCCTTAGGCCTTTAAAAACAGTTCAGTCATCTGAGGACCTTAGACCAAGGCTAACTCAGTTTAGTCTTACCTCTAGGATCATACCTTTTTCATCTCAATCATAATCATTATAATAATATTCAAGATCATAATCATAATCAAACATCATTCATTAATTTAGTCTCCATAGTCAATTGAGATGCTATGTAGGCCCACATGCATGCGTGCGCGCATACACACACACACACACACACGCACACAATAATATAATAAAGAAAACTAGGGGCACCTCAGTGGCTCAGTTGGTTAAGCATCTGCCTTCGGCTCAGGTCATGATACCAGGGTCCTGGGGTCGAGCTCCATGTTGGGCTCTCTGCTCGGCGGGGAGCCTGCTTCTCCCTCTCCCTCTGCCTGCTGCTCCCCCTTCTTGTGCTCTCTCTCTCTCTCAGATAAATAAAATCTTTTAAAAAAAGAAAGGAAGAAAACTAAATCAGAGTGGTTCAGTGACTTGTCTAAAGAGTCACAGCTGATGGGACGCCTGGGTGGCTCAGTCAGTTAAGCAGCCAACTCTTGGTTTCAGCTCAAGTCTGATCTCAGGGTCATGAGATCAAACCTCATGTCTGACTCCCCACTCACCGCAGAGTCCGCTTGAGTTTCTCTCTCCCTCTTCCTCTGTCCCTCCCCCACCCCACTCTCTCTCTCACTCTGAAATAAATAACTCTCAAATAAAAAGAAGAATCACAGCTGGTAATTAGGGCTGGGAGCCAGAATGAATCCAAGCAGCAAAAACTATTACCAAACTCACTCCTTGGTTTGAGAAAAGCAGGAAATATATATTGGCATCTCAAAACTTTTTCAGTACAAATATAGATATATACACGTGTGTGTATTTAGCTGGCTTTCGCATTTCAAATCAGCTTATCCCTTTATTCCTGATGAGTTAAACTGACAGATTCAAAGACTTTATAAGAAATTAAGCTTTCTTCCCCCCTTGTTTTAAATTCCCAGTTGATCATGGAACACAGTGTCAGAAAAAAGAAGTCCCTGGAACAAATTTAGCATAACAAAAACAAAATATCATTTTGACAAGAAAGTCCAGACAGTGACACAAATGGGCAAGGTCAAGGAGAATTTAGATGAAAGAGGGAGGGAGTCTGGCCAACTTTCTCCAAATCGGCACTTGAAGATGGCCGTGGCTTATCAGGTCAGCCCAAGAGAAAGCTCCTTAAATACTTCTAGAAGTAAGCAGTCATATATAGTCTCTTTCCTGAGCTTCTGTCCTCAGAGGAGCAAGTTGACTCAAACTAACTGAAAAACACCCTGAAAAGTTCAAGGTAAACAAGTGCTCGGCTAGAAGAGGGCACACTTTCCCTGGTCTTCAGGAGAACCCATATGAGGAAGGCCAAGTCTGGGGACCTCAGCAAAATGGCGTCGTCTCACACCATGTAGTTCCCAGAGCTGCCTGGTCACGCACACATCTTATCCACCACAATCCTATCCTTGTAGGCATATCAAAATCCTTTTAAGCAATCATTTTTCCTATCTCCAGGTCTCTGTTCAAATCCTAACTCTATTTTGAAATACTCTCCTCTCTCATATCTAGACACTCCTTTCATGTTAGGTCACCAAAGAATTTCTTTAGATGATTGAGTTTTGCAACCTCGTTACTTCACGAGCTCGCTGATCAACAGAATAAGGCAAAATTATTTTCCCCTGATGCGACATGCGTCAGATTCTTCTTTTACCAAGAAATTCAGGCATTCCTTCCCTTACCTTTTTTTTTTTGCTTCATTTATTCATTTGTTCATTCGCTACTTCCCTCTTCGTATGCATATAAAAATCTCTGTTGCCATTGGAATATGTTCAAGATCTTCCACGAGGAAAGGAAATGTGTTTGTTTAATTTGTTTTGCACTGTTACGAGCACAGTCTTGCATGGAAAGAAAGAGTTTTTGATAAATACTCTTGACAATATAGTTTTAAGGCTTCTCTACAGCTTCTCTTCGTGCATAATATGTGCATTACTGCTTTACTGTACTGTCTGTACTGTACTGTCCATGGATCTAAAGAAAAGGTCCTAAAAAAATTGGGGGGAAGTTATCAAAGCCAAGTTATCAAACTTTGAAGTTATCAAAGTTATCCTAACAGTAACACCTTAACCGGAGGTAGAGCTGTGGACACAGCAATCCTTCAGATTTCTAAGATGACATATTTGTATATTGGGTTTGGGGAGGAAATGTTGAAAAAAATCCATGATTCTGGTCACTCTGAAAGCTATTTACTGAGCAGAGAACAGACACTGGAAAATTGCTTCACATACATTCATTTAATGACATGAAGAGTAGGTCTAATCCTTCCCCCCAAAATAGCGGAAGTTCGTTATTATTCCACCAGTCATTTTATGGTGGGAAAACTGAGGGTCAGAGAGGTTTAATGGCTAGCCGCAGAGGAGCTTCCTACCAGGATCTCTTTGGCTGCAAAGCTGAGACCACACCCGGCAGCCTACCAGCCAGATCTGGCCACAGATTCATTTGGTTTGGCCTATAATGCATTTTACTTAATATTTGAATTAGTTGTCAACATTTTAAAACTGGAACTCTTTCATCAATAATAGGGAATTTGTTACCCTGCTTCGTACGTGCTCACCTGAAAACAGCTGGGCAGAGTCAAGGTCAGCCCCTTTGGAGAAGCCAGAGATCCCTTGCTGTTCATGTTAAACATGGCTAACAATGTAGGTACAGAACTGTAGTTCATTGTGCCTTTGTGATTTTATCACACTGCAGGCATCATCCCTTATTTACCTTCTCTAGCTAGTCCCTAAGTGCCTCACCTTTTAATCCCTGCTTTGACATGTGTGTTCTCACATCTACCACACTCCCAAAGGAAAAGCGGGTTCCTGAACACTTTCTTTTTTTTTTAATTATTAGTTTCTTTTTAAAGGTTTTATTTATTTGACAGACAGAGATCGCAAGTTGGCAGAGAGGCAGGCAGGGGATGGTTGGGGGGTGGGCGGGAAGCAGGCTCCCCGCTGAGCAGAGAGCCGGATGCCATGCGGGGCTCCATCCCAGGACGCTGGGATCATGACCTGAGCCTAAGGCACAAGCTTTAACCCACTGAACCACCCAGGTGCCCCCTGAACATTTTCTTTGACCATATTTGTGTTATGCAATCCAGGTTTCCTTATCCTCATTCAAAATGCTGCTTGTGCTGTAGTCTTATACCCAGTGGGATTGCCAAACAATATTTCATTATTTGAGCAAATCTCTTCAGACCAACAACAAAGATGTTGGGAGAAATCCAGCACCTTCCGTTGGCATCCTTCTGTCTTAGCCACTGGGTCCCCCTGGCAACAACATTCCTCCCCATCTGCTTCCGCAGAGATGAGTCATTCTCCCACGCCCTTGGAACCCCAGTGTCTAGGACAGAAAGTGGTTGCCACTAACGCATCCAGACTGCCATTCCATAACCTTTCTTCAAAAACACCTCCTGTTTTAAAGGGGTACCCACCCTTCCTCAACTCTGAAAATTACCTATTTCCCAACTTTCCCTTGGATTTCCCCCATCTGGCTCACAACACGCCTCTCTACCCCATTCCTGCTATGACCCTGGGTGACTTTTGCCCTCCCAGTGACATTCCAGCTATCTTTCCTTCTTAAGGCTCTGAACTCTTCCTTCTTGCACTTGAATACTTAGAGAGCTGGAGAAAACAGAAACCCAGCCATGGAAAGTGATCGCCCTGCTTTTTGTCCCTAAAAAGTGGAAAACCTGGGGCAAACCATGTAGTACTAGTTTTATCCGTTCGTTTCCCTAAAATATTCCTAAAATTTAGAAAAATGTTCTTCAAAAATATGATAAGCTAAAACGTACTCAGAGCACTAGTGTGACCACAGACTTTAAAAGTGACAGTATTATTAGGATGACTGTAATTATCATTAGGCAAAAACAAACCCTGATTTGGTTTATCAAGTGCTCAGAAAAGAGTGCATGGGTCAGCACCATGTATCAGAGTTATCCACATCTTTGTTAAAAACAGACTCCTGTACCGCACCCGACATGTGCTGAATCAGAATCTCTCTGAAACACACTCAGGAATTTTCTTTTTTTTGTTTTAATTAGTTAATTTATTTCTTTGTCAGAGAGAGAGAACAAGCTGGGATTGGGGGACGGCAGGCTGAGGAAACGGGGGGAGCAGGTTCCCCGCTGAGCAGGGAGCCCGATGCGGGACTCGATCCCAGGATCCTGGGATCCCAGCCTGAGCCGAAGGCAGATGCTTCACCCACTGACCCACCCAGGTGTCCTAGGAATCTTCTTTTTTTTTAAGAGTCTCCTGGGATGAGTCTCATATGCAACAAGGTTTGAGCGCCGCTTGTGTATATGTGTGTGTGTGATTTTTTTTTTAATCCTGGTGGGTTATGGGTAATAATAAAGCCTGCTCCCTTTGCTCTGTTACTTTGTTAAAAACCTAACCGCTCTGGGCTCAGAGAAGGGTCTGTGGCTGTTGGTACCAAAGCCCTCCGTGGGATTTTGACCAGTGCGGAAGCTGAAACTTGGCATCCGAGGCCGGCCAGCTGAAGACGTAGGGCTGAAATGATGGAAGGGACTTACGGGAACAGCACTGGTCACTGCCCAAACTCTCTGAAGGCATTCAGGATGAAATGAAGAAATGGAAACTTTCCTCTTTGAAACACAAAAGACAAGTGTGGACTGAAGGCAATTTTGGCAACTCTACTTCACGCTGAACAAAGTGAAGACAGTACGGGTTTCTCCAGCAAAAAATAAAAAAGCTGTTTTCAAACTGACCTAAGATGATTGAAAGTGGAAAATATTTGCTATTTGGGTTATTAGTTTGAAAGCAAGTGCCCCAGGAACTATTTTGCAATTTAACTTAAATGGGAAGAATGTACATTTCCTTGGACTTCATTAAAGAATCTGTCTCTCCTCTGCCTTCTTATTAGGCTGAACCATATGACATTGCCAATGTTTGAGACTCTCTGACCTGCGAACACAACCCCTTCATTTTAGAGGAACTCTTGACAGTCCACAGGTCCCTACCCTGTTCTAGTCCCATGAGCACTCACCTGGGATCGAAAACAGCAGCCGAAAAGAAGCCCTCATCACTGCCCTTTCCTTTTTATTTCCTTCCCTTTCTTTTTTTTTTTTTTTTTCTTTTTAAGTTTGTAATTGCAGTAAAAGACATGAAGCATAAAATTTACCATCTTCACCATTTCTAAGCGGCACCAGCATCCATCTCCCGGGCTCTTTTCATCTTGCAGAACCAAAACTCCATACCCATGAGATAACTCCCACTCCCCCTCCCCCAGCTACTGGCAGCCCCTCTTCTACTTTCTGTCTCCATGAATTTGACAACTCTTGGTCACTCACGGAGGTGGAATCATACAGCTTTTGTCCTGTGACTGGCTTATTTCACTAGCATCACATCGTCAGAATTCATCCATGTTCTAGCAGGTGCTAGAATTTTCTTCCTTTCTAAGACTGAATAATATTGCATTGTACGTATAACTCCTCCCTTTAATCCAGTCTGTACACTTTGAAAATAAACTTTCTACAGTATCATTCTGCTCCCAGGTTCTCATTGCTGGATTCAAGGACCACAATAATATAGAACCCTTATCCAATGTCACCAGAAAACTACATCAAACCCATTACTATCCAACCCCCCCTCAAAAAATCTATTACATTCTTCAAAAATATTCTTACCTTTTCCCCTATTTTATTGTTTTACACTGCCTAAAGTGTCCATTTCTCCTCTCTCTAACAACCTCCTCACATGCCCCCTCGAACCTGCCCCTCACGCACTCCATCCCCCCTTCCCACTCTCCCATAGCCATCCCTCACTCAGCTTTCTTCATCCGCTCTGTGCCCGAGACTCTCTCCCACTCTTCTTGCCTTAACTTTACCCATAGGCTGATGGTCCCAAATCTCTTTCTCCAGACTACATGTCTATTGTGCACTTTGACTCAGATTTGTAACTTCCTGATGGACTTCACCTGGATAATCCGTAGGCACTTCCAACTCACCGTGACTAACATTGACTCATTGTTGAACCCCAAACCTATTTAATTAATGACATCACCATCCAACTACTCTGTCTTCCATATCAGGAACCAAGGAGCTAAGTCAGACTTCTCCCTGTGCTGACTCCCCACAGCCAAAGGAAAGCCCACTAACTTCACCACCCACATTTTTCTCAAGTTTCTCCTCTCTTCCCATCCATTCTGCCACTATACTAGTCCAAACCCTCCTCTCTTCTCCCATCTTGTCCCCTCCACACCATTCCCAACACCACTGCCATTATAACCACTCTAAAATGTAAACCCAAGCCTGGCATTTTTCCATGCAAAACTCCTTAGTGGCTTACTCCTCCAATTCTGCTTCCTGACACACATGCAATGTGTGACCAGTGACCCTCCATAATCCAGTCCTTCTCCAGTCATGTTTGTTACCAGTTCCTGCCTTCCTGCTGAGTCTCCAACAGCACAGAATAGCCATGGTCCCCCAATGTTTGGTGGTTTCCCACCTCCTGGGCCTTTACTCACATTGTTCCTCTGCTAAGCACCCACTTATGCCCATCACTGCCCCCCTACAGCTTTTAATCACTACTCTCAGCTCAAGGAGGCATTCCTCACCTCTTCTTTGGTTTGGATGAGACCCCCTCCACTGAGCACTCATGTGTGACTAGGACAGCATACTATGTGGTTAAGAGCTTGGGCTGTCATCAGGAAGAACTGGATTTGAATTCCATGTCTTTAACTTTCAAACTTGGGTCCTCTCCAATTTATTTAACTTTTCTGAGTGCTAGTTTTCTCATCTCAAAAAATGAGGATAGCAATACCTACCTCATAAGATTATTGTGAGAAATAAATGGGAAAATGTGTGTAAAGCGTTTGATAAGCACTCAGTAAATTATTTTTATTATCCCTTTAGAGCCTGTGCATAGCTCTATCTTTGCACATATAGCACTCTAATTATTTATGTACGCATCTGGCTCCTCCAGTAGATTGAATTTATCTTGTTCATCTTTGTAACCCCAGACAAGGTACTTGGTAAATATCTCTTGAAGAAAAGAAGGCAAGAACAAATCCCATGCACCTCCTCCTATGTCCACATAGAGCTGTGCCTTTCCCTTAAGGCACATTCTGACTTAATAACATTATGAAAATATGTCTTAACTTTTCTGTTAGATTCAAAGTAACCATGTCTTGCTCAATGAATATACATCTAATTGAATTTCAAGCTTTCAAGTATTAATTTGTTTTAATAAGATAATAGTTCAAAATAGTGGGCTCCACAGCTACAATATAGAAACAAATAAATAAACTAAAAATCTGTGACTTTTTTCATCTTCAGCCCCTTTCTTTCCATTAGCTCTACGCCCTAACCAGGCTGAACTTTTATCTCCGCTGATAAGCTACTCTTTTCCCTACCTTGGAGCCTCTGTGAAGGCACCAGTGTCTGAATAGGGACCAATATAAGATCTCATCAGTCTTCAGAAAAGACTTTCCTGACCCCCAGGTCAGGTTCAGTCTTTTGTGGTTACTTTTCCAAAGGTACATGTTCTCTCTGGAAAATGAAAAGATTCTTTGGATCAGAAAATGTCTGTCATATTTCTCACTTTTTCTTCATTACCAAGCATGTAGTCAACACTCAGCAGCCTCATGTTGACCATCTGAATGTACAAAGCTCTGAGTTTCAGTCTTCCTCTGTCATAAGACATTGGCACCTGCCGGACTGAAAAGGATTATATAGAAGTTACTTTATGACTAAATTCCTAAAGACTGCATTACATGTGACAGAAGGAAAGACCTTCTATCATTTGTCATAGCAGAAAAGACTGGGGAGAATAAAAAAGGGACCTCTATGTTGACCAAAAGTGAGTTTTCAGAATGATACAAGCCACATATGTACTTCTCTTTCTGAGACAAGGTAGATATGATTCCGTGATGGGCAAAAAGGCCAGAGTGGTGGTCAGGGGGCATGGTCTACAGGGCCTGTGGCAATGGGTAATAGGTCATTCGTATCTAGTGGTGAGATATCTGGACAACTGATCTAGACGTTGCTCAGTTTGTGTCATCAAACATCAAACAAATGGTGAAAAATGGCCTCAGAGGAAAATCATGGGTGCTCATAGTTTCTAGACTTATGTTGGTTTACAGACAGTTGGTTGTAAAGATCCTATTCTTCCAAGGGAGAACCTTGCAAAACTATTACAAGAATATATGGTAGATATTCACCAATCTTTTTTAAAAAGGACTTAGTCTCTATGTTAGGGTAACTGCATTGAGGAAATACCCAAACTTTTCTAGGTCTGTAAAATAGAGTCTGAACTGACATTGACACCTTGGGATGCAAAACACCATTGTATCCTCCAGTTAGAGTAGAGGCATACGGAGACCTGAAGGTAAATGAAATTCCAACGTATGTCTGTATTTTAGTGAGTCTAATAGGTTCACAGACCTACACTGTCTCTGATTTTGTAATCAGAATAGATATACTTAGAAGTGGCATAATTCTCATATTGGTCCACTTAGCTGTGGAATAAGAGCCATCATGATAGGAAAAGACAAGAAGAATCCCCTGAAACTGCTTCCTGTCCCGGCCAAGAGCCTAACTCAGAAGCAATACCACATCCTGATAGTAGTTTTAGATTAGTCTTCCAAGACTTAAAGGATACAGGGTGATACTTTTCACTGCATCCTTCTTCAAGGGATAACTGTAATCTGAACCAAGTGATAGCTGATCATACTTGGTGTCTTTGCTGCAATAAAATAACACAGTTTCTGACATCCAGTTTGTGGATTTTGATCTAGTGAAAACATTCTTCTCCTTCAGTAGAAAAGATCAAACACAGATCATCCTTACACGGAAGAGATCGAATATACACTGCCTTGCTCCAGGGCTATGTTAGTTCTGTTGTCTTTTGTCACAATATGGTCCATAGGGACTTGGACTAGCTTGACATTCTACAAATCATCACATTCATTCCCTAAACTGATAACAGCAGGTCAGTTTGCCCTATAGAACAGGAAAGTTCCCCTGATGTCCTAAGAAGATGCCTGTGTGCTCTGAATGGGAGTTAAACCCCATAGAAATTTAGGAGTCTGCTACATCAGTGAAGATTTTAGGGATATGGCAGTCTGGGAGATGTGGGGCATTCCCTTTATGCTAAATGACAAGTTGTTGTACCTCCAAGAAACACTCCTCATTCTTGGAGGGCCTCTTTGAATTTTGGAGGCAGCAAACACTGTGATTGGGAATCTTGTCTAACTCATGTTGAGAGCCACTCAGAAGACTGCCATTTCAACTGGAGCTGAGATCAAAAGAGGACTCTGAAGCAAGCCCAGGCTAAGGTACAAGTTTCTCTGTCCCCTGGCCATATGATCCAGCATGTCTGATGGTACCAGATGGTCCTATGATAGATAAAGATGCTGTGTAAGCTTACTGACAAGTCCCAACAGGATTGTTTCAACACATACTTCTTGGGTTCTGGAGCAAAGACATGCCTTCAGCAGTATAAGAGTAGTCTCCACTTGAAAAATAGTTATTGGCACCTAACAGAAGCTCCACTTGACCATGGGACACCAGGTGTCTCTGTAACTGGACCTTCCTGTGAAGAGTGGAGTATTACCAGATCCACAAATTTATAATGTCAGATGTGCACAACAGCAATCCATTGTATAACAGAGAAGTTATATTTAGGCTCAGGGCCAGCAGTTCTAGAAGGTATGAGTAAATCACATAAATAGATTATGAATAAGTAGCCCATGTTCCCATGTCATCTGCCTCGATTACATAAATGCCTCTTCTTCAGCTCACACCTATGGTCTGAAGGCGGGTTCTTTCTGAGCAACTCAGGAAGGAGAAAATAACCTAGGTCTGAGTCACAGATGGGTTAATATGGGTTGAGTTTTAGGCAAGAATACACCGTGGCTTCATGACAGACCCTCAGGGGTGGTTCTAAAGGACAGAGGTAAAGGGAATTTCTCACAGATAACAAAGCTGCAAGAAAATGCATTTGTTCATCCACTTTACATGGAAGGAATAGCCTGAGAG
Organism: Mellivora capensis; assembly: GCA_004024625.1. NCBI lineage: Eukaryota > Metazoa > Chordata > Mammalia > Carnivora > Mustelidae > Mellivora > Mellivora capensis. Next base: position 35,997 of record PISX010001832.1, on the reverse strand, counting down.
GTAGACATGCAAGGGTCCCTGGGTAGAAACCAGTGGTTTGGCTTTGTTCACAAAAAAGCCTATAAAAAACGAGATCGAAAGACCAAGGAAAATAAGATCTGTGGGGGAGGTATGTGGATGGCGGGACTTATGGGAATGGGCACAAGCAGTACATGCAGATCTTTGAGTCTCAGGTTATCCAACCCAAGGGAGGGTCTCAACAATGCCATCATTCAGGGCGACCATCAGGTTGCCTCTTGGCTCTACCTCTTCAATGCAGATACAGAGGGCCCACTAGCAGAGTGATGATGGTAGCAAGGATGAAAGCAATGCCTGGGCCCAACAGCATGACTCCCCATTACCAAAACAGATCTAGCTACTTCTCCTACTGAATACCCCATGTTTGCAGCAGAGACCAGACAGCTACTTGGCATCAGATGGTTGCATTGGACCTCTTCCACTATGGAGGGAGCAGCAGCTTGCTCTACTGGGATCTACATCTACTCCAAATGTTGGTTTGTCTTTAGCATTATCATCAGCACCGCTATCCAGGACACTCAGAAAGACTGATCTAGTGAAACGGGTCCCATCAAGAACTGCCTCCAATCAGAGAGCTCATTTTAGGTAAATTAAGTATGACAATGTGTACACAACCATGGAATCCACTAGACTGACCATGTATTGTTTTACCCAAAAATAACCAGCGAAAAATGGAGTAGCCTGTGAGAGACCCAGCTAATGCACCAGCTTGAGAACAACACTTCCTGGGTTGGGGCGCTGACCTTCAGGATGCAGCATGTGCACCAAATGGCAGTGCTGTGTCCCAATAACTGGAATACAAGGCTCTCAAATACATTGTGGAAGGATTGGTCCCCTTCGCCATTACTCACAGTGGATGACTTGCAGAATTTGTGCTTCCCGTCCTGGAAACAAACCCTGCTGACTTCAATTTCCAGGTTCCTGGAGGGGAAATTTTCAAGTAGGAAAAACAATAAATTCCCATTAACTTTCTGAACACTTTGAAGCCCTCAAGCCATTGGGAGAAAGGGCAAAGAAAAAAGTCACCGGCCAGAGAGCTTGACTCTGATCTCCATAAGAAACGAAAGATGCTACAACCTGATGAGGGCAGGAAGACAGAAGCCTAAAACTCAGTGGATTCTTTGAATGTCTTCTGGCGCTTTCATTCTCAGCGAGAAAAGTAAATTAACAGTTGCAGCAACCACAGTCCAACAAGCATAAAGCAACAAAATGTTTCAGGTGACACCAGACAAGCACTCCAAACAAGCAAATGTACCAAATGAGAGTGAGGAAATTTAGAATTCATGAAGGAGGTGGCCAGTGGCGAGTATCTATGATGATCTTGAGAGAAGCTGCAACAAGAGGGAAACTTCTTATTTTATTCTTTTAGAAATTTCAGTTTTGGAGGAAACTCTACCCGACTGGATTTATAATTTCCCACTTGGGAAGAAAGTGAGCGTAACTTATTTTCACAAAAGTGGAGGCTGATATTATAGTGTGAGAGGAGATAATGGTAGGCAGAAGTGGATGAGGGTGGTACAAGGGGTGGACAGTATCAGAAACCTCACAGACACCACTTCAGACCTTCTCAGCCTTACTCATCTTCTATTCAGCTACCACGGAAGCAAACCGCTTTGAATGGGCTCCAGCTAACTTCACACAGGCTCACAAGGACAGCCCTTTACCTTAGGCGTGCACTCATGGTCTCTTGTGTCTTTCCCCAGGACTTCCCTATTAACAGCTTATGGGAGCTTCAATACCACACTGGGTGAACTTCTGGCCAATGAAAAATAGGAACTGGCAGATAAATTCTTCTCTTTCTTGAGATGCTGGGGTTTTTTTGTTGTTGTTGTTGCTCCAGAGGCTGTGACAGTCCCTCAGTACCAGGCTATAAATCACCTTTCATGGCAATCAGCTAGGTAATGAATTCTTCAGTCTGCTCTCTCTCCTTCTCTGCTTCACTCTTCTTGTCTCTGACTCTTGCTCTCTAGGACGGATCCCCTGGACTTTATCAGTTAGAGTTTGATCATAAAAGAAGAACCACTAAGAGCGTAATAGAAAGAGGGATTTTTAAATAGGGGTTTCGTTTTAAGCAATCGTGTGAAATCATTAAAGAGTTAGTGCGTGGCTGATGTTTATGTGTGTGGTGCTAGACAGGGCAAGCATTTGGGAAAGATAAGTGCATATGGAGTGGGTGAGAGCAGGACAAACTGGAACCCAGCAGGGCAAGCTGTAGCCTTGGAGAAATGTGTGCCTGTGTCAGTCTCTTGCCACCTGGAAGTCTCCATCTTCCTTGATGCAGATGACCAATGGGAACCACAAGTCCTTTAAGTGGAAGGTGAAAATCAGATGCAGGCAGCAGCAGCTGCTAACCTGGCTTATGAACAAGGTGCTCAATGGGTGTGAAAACAACAGCCATTGTGGCAGAAATGGAAGTTATGTTATATAAGGTCTCAGAAACATGTACATCCATTCACCCCAGCAGATCTGGCTAGAGCCACTGAGTACCAAACCTGCCAACAGTAGAAAACACTATCTTAGTCCACTCCCAACTGACTCCTGATGCTAATATGACACTGTATCAGTCCCCAGCAGCACCAACCAGTCACCTGATGACTGAATGATTACATACCATCACTTCCATTATGGAAGGAGCAGCGATCTTCTCATTACTACTTCCAGTCATCCACTATTGAACTGTTCCAGCTGGGTCTAACTTTTTATACCTTTCACCCTGATCCTACACCCTATGATACATTTCTACACATGTTCCCAGATATCTGGAGCTATAAATTGAAAAAAATTGTCTCAGGTAGGAAGATAAGGGCTGCATATACTGGCAGAGAACAAAGATTCAAGATCAGCAGGATTCAAGATCCCCAACTTTATGAGAATATGCCCATAGTTCTCCATTCCAATATTTAAAATCCCTCTCTTTCTCAATCAGTACTTTATTTAACCAAGAGATCCAGTGAAATTGGGAATTTATTTTATATCGTAACTCAGCTACCTACAGGATTAGAATTTGGGTTTGATTTCAGGAACCTCAGCCCTGTACCTACAGAGTATAAGGGTTGGGAAGATGGAGAGCACTCACAGAGACTTTCAAGTTCCTTATGTAGATCTTGTACTGAAAAATTTAAAGCACAGATTTTATCATTTTCTTTCCCCAAGCTCTCCACCTATTTTGAAGCAACCAACCAATTCTATTATACTCCTTAATCCCACTAATATGGTAGCAAATACTTGATCACCTAAAGCCATACCTTCTACGAGCACTTCATTACAGAGGAAAACTTAATTAAATGTTTGCCACTGGATGTGATGAAGTACTAGTGTTCCTCTTATGACTGTAAACAGTGTTATGACTGCTTTTAAATCGAATTGGTTAAAAGAAGCAATTCCAGATAATTTAGAAAACCCATCCTTAAGGTTCTGTTTTTGTTCCTTAGCACCAAATTTTGTAGCAGTCAGAGTTTGATCAACAAGCAGTCCATAAGGAGTGATATACAACACAGTAAGAGTTTTTTTGTGGGGATTTGACCTTATATTATTTGGGAGCTGGTTAAACAGTCTATGCATGGCTGTTGCTTCTGTGTCTGGAGTGTCCTGTAGTAAGCAAAGTAGGCAGTTGGGGAGGAAAGATAGACACAAAATAGAGAAGATCAGGACAAAGTGTAACCTTCACCTATCTCTCATGGTCTCCAAGCCTTCAACTTTGCTGATGGAAATGACCTCATGAGAAGCTGATGACCTTCATCATGGAGCTACAGCTACATTTGGCTCAAGAGTTAAAGAAGCTAACAGAGGCAATCCTAGGTGTCTAGTGTGTTCTCTAATCTATAAGTCAGACCAAACTAAAATAATTCTATAAAAGGTAATAATAGTTTTTTATTATTCATAGGAATATTTAAAAGCCTATTCATATTCCATGAAATCACAAGCTAAAATTGAATTTAAGATGCTCTTTCAATAAATGAATCATCCATTTTTTTCTGAATAATTAGTGGCACAAATTCAGAGAAAATAAAGCTACTAAATTCTCTTAAGTGTAATTTATATTGTTCTAGCTCTGTTTGCGCTGATTTATTTTTTTATATTTTCCCATTATATTTAATTTAATTTTAAAATATTTATTTAGCTCCCCCTTTGTACAGGCAAACTCTGTAGGAGATAGACATATGAATAAGATTCTGTACCAAGGATCGTATAATTCAGAAGAGAAAATGCAAATTTTTTAAAAACTCAGAATATGATAAATTTAATACAATAACATTAAAGGACTTTTTATGATAATATGAAGGAATGAGAAATCACATCCATGAGTGGAGAAACTCAGAAATAATATATTAAAGGAGTGGCATTCAAGCTGAATTTTTAAGCTTGAACTAGGCTCCTACTTGAGTGGAGGAATAGGAAAAGATTTTTTCAAGGCAAAGACCAAAGAGTATGGCCATTGCTGTGTTTAAAAAGAAGCAGAGAGTGGTTTCTGGTAACAGAGAATATTCCAGATTAGCTGGTGTGTGAGTGGGATCTAGAGAAGAAAAGTAGTTTGAGGGGCTAGATTAGGGAACTACTGCTGGGTTTAGGAGTCAGTGCTTTAATTAATTAGCAGTCCATAGAAAGGTACTGAGAATTTTTAAATAGGAGAATGACAAGTTCAAAGTAGTGCTCCCCGAAGATTTATTTGGCAGTTGTCTGTAGAGAGAGAGGACTGCAATGAATTTGAAAGACTCAGAAATGGGAGACCAGGCCAAATCTAACTTCTGTCTAATTTAGGGCAAGTCATTTCCTCCACTGGACCTCAGTTTTCTTCTATGGAAAATCAGAAGGGGGATTCAGTTATCCCTAAATTTTCCTTCAGCTCTAAAAAGACTTTGCAAAAATGAAACCTTAAAATAAGGGACTCTTGTTTTAAGATCTGTGGCTTACTTAATCACCGAGAAATTACAGTTGTATTAAAAGAAAACATTCTTTTCTGATATTCTGCATTCATGGGGAATGTCTTTTATCAAAGAACAATCAAAATGATTTAATCTCATGCTAGTTCCATAAAGAAGTTGGCAAGCAGGTTTAATAACAACGCCCCGCCCGCTTTATCTATATACTTTCTTAAACAATTATTTAGAAATTACTGGAGTTACAAAAGAGCCAGAAAGGTAAGTGAGCAAGCAGATTTGCGAAAGACAACCTGAGACAGACAGTTCCCTAATCTCTAGGGAACAGCACGAAAGCTGTCACAGTACCCTGTGCCCTCTGTCCCCCAGAGGAACAAGGAAAGGCAACAAGCAGGCAGCTAACATAAAGGAGCCCACAGGGGTGAGAACAACTCCCAGCATGTGGACCAAAACACAGAGACACTATGATGTAATACATCTCAGAAGATGCCAGAATGACAGGTATCAGCAACCAGAAATGGTCAGCTGTGGGAGACTCAGAGGTGGCTACGCCAGCTAGAGGAAGTCCCTGATGCAGGCACTTCCTTCTAGAGGCTGTGATGCTGTTTCCACTGCCCAGAGCCTAAAGGTCACTTTGGAAAGAAAGGTAGGAAAGGATGAACCCTATGCAGAGAATTGATGAGAATTGTGAGAGAATTTGGATGAGAATTGATCATTTCAGTGGATGCAGAAAATTTATTTGATAAAATTCAACACTTTTATGATTTTTTTTAATTCTCAGAAAACTAGAAACTGAAACTAAATATCACAAACTAGTATCCAATATTTTTCTCCAAAGATGGAGAACATGTAAAAATGTTCATTCTCATTGCCTCTATTCAACATTATACTGGAGTTCCTAGCTATCGTACCAAGACAAAAAAAAAAAAAAAAAAAAAAAAAAAAAAAAAAAAAAAAAAAAAAAAAAAAAAAAAAGAAATAGAAAGCTTAAATATTACAAAGAAAGAATAAAAACTGTCTCTTTTTGCATATGACATGATGATATATATAGAAAATCCCAAGGTATTTATAAAACAACTACTAGAATTAATATGTAAATTTAACATTGCAAGGTAAAAGCTTAATATATAAAAATCAATTGCCTGTTTTAATACTAGCAGCTAACAACTAGAAAAGTGAAACTTTAAATTCTGTTTATAATAATGTCAAACCCTGAAACTAAAGCATAAATTTCACAAAAATGTGCAAAAATTTTACAGTGAGAACTACAATATTTGGCTGACAAAAGAAATAAAGACTTACACATGGGATTATAAATTGGAAGACCCAATATAATAAATAGGTCAGTTCTCCCCAGTTTGACCTATAGATTCAACCCAATCCCATTCAAAATCCCTCTGGGTTTTCTGTAAAAGTTAAAAAGCTGTTTCTTAAATTTATTTTTTTAAGATTTATTTATTTTTATTTTAGAGAGAGAAAGAGAGCACACACACACAAGCAGGGGGAGGGCCAGAGGGAGATGAAGAGAGAGAATCCTGAAGCAGACTCCCCACTGAGCACAGAGCCTGACACAGGGCTCAATCCCATGACCCTGAGGTCATGACCAGAGCCAAAATCTAGTTGACCACTTAACTGACTGAGCCACCCAGGAACTCCAGTTTCTTAAATTTATATGAAAATGCAAAAGACCTAACCTATCTAAAAGAATGAATTTAAAGGAAATATACTCCCTGATTTGAAGATTTACAAAGCTACATAATCAAGACAATGAAGTAGTGGCATAAGATTTGATAAATCAGTGAAACACAATGAAATAGACCCACTCCTATATGATCTTCTGATTACAAAAAATTCAACAAAACACTCCAATAGGAAAAATCTTTTCAACAAATGTTGCTAGAGGAACTAGATATCCACATGGAAAGAAATTAACCTTGACTTCTATCTCAAATTATGTATAAAAATTAATTTGAGATGGATCATAAACTTAGGCATAAAAACTAAAACCATAAAACACTTAATGGAAGTATGGGAGAATATCTTTCTGACTTGAGGGTAGGCAAAAGTTTCTTAGCTTTCATAGGAAGTAAATAGCCACAAAAGAGAAAAAAATAAGGTAGATTTCATATTTTTTTTAATCTTCTCATCCAAAGACACTGGTAAGACAATAAATAGGTAAGCCAGGAATTAGAAGAAAATATTTACAGAACATCTATCTAACAAATGATTGGTATTCAAGATAGATAAAGAACTCTTACTATCTTTCCTTTATTAATAATACAAAGACAAGCTAACCAATTAAAAATGGCCAAAAAGTGCTCATCATCACTAGTTATCAGAGATATGTTAAAGACAACCACAATAAGGTATCACTGCAAGTCTGAGTTCAACAAGGTGGGGTGGGGGGCATAAGCCTTCCACAAAGAGGGTACCAGATACCAGTGAACAGTAATTCAGTCTACCTCCAGAATAATCCCTCTTAAAGTGAGAACTACGATTTCTACTTCTTTCAAATCCCAGTTTGATTGGGACAATCCTAAGAACCAAGAAAACCAAAATACCTGTGTTTTAGTATTTACAGCATTCCTTACTAGTTGTTTCATTTTGTTTGATTTCCATATTCCTTTCAAGGTCCTTAAAGAAAGATGTTGTCATTTTTGTATAATAAATATTTAGCCCAGAGTATGAAATAATAACTTAGGAATCATTGAACATTTGAAGAATGAATGAATGAACGAGCAAATGAAACAATAAATGCCTAAGCTGATTTTTTGACTATGACTTTTTATAGTGAAACTAAAGATTGTTACTAACAATGATCATTAGATCATCTTACATATAAAATAATTATACTCCTAAAAGCTAAAAACACAATTTTAAATATTTTAAAATCTGAGGTCATTTTTCTGTCAAATAAATTTTTTAAGTTAAAATTAGTTTTACATCATGAAATATTATCATTGAGAAAAATTATGAAAATGTTTTATTATAAAAAACCAAAATACCTATCCTGAACTATCTATTCCTAACATTTCTAGCAGGTAGAGATTTTATAAAATTTTTACTAAAAAAAGATTAAGACCATAAATTTTTGGCACTATGAACATGAAATAACTACAATCATCCTTACATTGAAAATGATGAAAGAAAATTCAATATTTTGTGATGTGTTTTTTAATTTTCCTGGATGATAGCTACAAAATATTAAAATTCAAAATAAAACTGAGTTGCAAAATCTGCTTACCTACTGCATTAGTAGCAGTAGTAGTAATAATAGTAGTAGTATTTTTATAATGCTTGTGACTGTAGCTACTCTCCAATCCTTTGTGGAAAGAAACCATGTGCAAATACAAATGAAGGCATTTAAGTGTAAACCCGACATTTAATGGTAAACAGTTATTAAAAGGCTATTTCAAAATAAAAAAGAATGAAAATGCACTGTTACCTACTGAACATTGCCATGTAACTTTAATAAATGTCTTTCTATCTCTACGCTAGAAAAGCCCATGAGAGGTCCTATCTCTTTTTTTCCCTCTCATTCAGTGCTTCACCCTAATGTACAACCACTCCCTCCCCAATACAATCCCAAAGTCAGCGCTTTCTCAGGGACCACTGCGTCTACTTCACTGAGACTCCTGCCCTGGATTTCTAGCAGCTTCTCTCAGTATTGTCATTCGAGTTACCTTCTTAGAACATAAACATCATTCCTCTGATTAAACCTTGCTGATGGCAAGAGACACAATAAATACAACCTCCACAGATCACATTTTAGAGGAGTATTTCTTGACGTGAGATTATGCTCATGACAACCGAGTGGGACAAATCAAATTATAAATAAATATACTCATTAGGATTTCAAATTTTAAATACTGTATGCTTAATAATATGTGTATTGCTGGAGTAATGTTTTGAAACACAGACTTTTTTTCTTGCATTTCTGAGGAGTGACTTGTCTATAGTCAGCTTGAGCCTTTAGCTACCTGGTTGGGGATAGGGTTGACCCCTTCACAACTCTTTAAAATTGTTTAGGACTGTAGGGTGCCTGGGTGGCTCAGTTGGTTGAGCGACTGCCTTCGGCTCAGGTCGTGATCCTAGAGTCCCAGGATCGAGTCCCACATCGGGCTCCCTGCTTGGCAGGGAGTCTGCTTCTCCCTCTGACCCTCCAACTCTCATACTCTCTCTCTTTCAAATAAATAAATAAAATCTTTTTAAAATAATTTAAAAAATAAAAAATAAAAAAATAAAATTATTTAGGACTCTGATTATTTCTTAAGATTTTTTTTTAATTTATTTGACAGAGAGAAAGAGAGAACACAAGTAGGCAGAGAAGTCAGCAGAGGGAGAGGGAGAAGCAGGCTCACCAATGAGCAGAGAGCCCAATATGGTTCTCAATCCCAGGACCGTGGGATCATGACCTCAATCGAAGGCAGATGCCCAACCAAGGCGCCCCAGGATCCTAATAATATCTACTATTTTAACTACTGACAGATACTTGCTTATGTAGATTACATATATTGATAGTTACTATATGTCACAGACTGAATGTTTGTGCCCCCCAAAAATCCATATGCTGAAGCCCTAATCCCCAGTGTGATGGTATTTGGAAGTGGGGACTTGGGGCAGTAATTAGATTAGGTCATGAGGGGAGGGTTCTCATGATGGGCTTAATGGTCTTGTAAAAATGGGAAAAGACATGAGAACTTCTCTGGCATGTAGGGATACAGCAAGAAAAGGGCCATCTACAGGTCAGGAATGGAGTCCTCCCCAGACTCACCAGAATCTACTGCCATTTTGATCTTGGATCTTCTCCAGAACTGTGAGAAATAGATATATGTTGTGTAAGCCACTCTGCCTATGATGATTTTGCTATAGCAATCCAAAGTAAGATACCATATTAGAAATTAAAGCTGGGAAATTTTTTGAATATTTATTTATTAATACACCTAAGATAGTAATAAACCTACCACACAACCCATATTTTTATAGAAAACCTATTTTCTGTGGTGCTTGGGTGGCTTAGTCAGTTAAGCATCTGCCTGAAGCTCAGGTCATGATCTCAGGGTCCTTGGAATGGAGCCCTGCATCAGGCTCCCAGCTCAGCAGGGAGCCTACTTTTCCCTCTTCCCCCACCCCCTGCTCATTCTCTCTCTGTCTCTCTCTCTCTCTGTCTCTCTCTTACAAATAAATAAATAAATAGAATTTTTTAAAAAGTAAAGAAAAGAAAAACCTGTTTTCAAATCCCAAAACAGTGAGTAAGAAGAGTGACATTATTTATATTTTTGCAAATCTATTTAATGTTTGGCTTAATGAAGGCAACTAGATTCTTATAACCACTTCTCCATACAGCCTCTTGTGGTACATTATTTTGGTTTAAAGTACAGGGGGGTGGAAATCCAGCCTCACACAGATACAGAGCTGGAAAAGGAAAAAGTATTTTAATAACCTTTTTAGGTAGTTGTGGAGATTCTTCTTTGATACTAGCCAAAACTTGTCAATTAATACTTTCTTAAATGTTACCTGCGATATGGAATCTGAAACCATATATATGAACATTCATTCCTACTACTACCTTAGAGTCCATTTATTATTCTTGAATTCTGAATGGATCTTTTACCCATGCATTATTTTAAAAATTACATCTTGATCATTTGGAGATTATTAATTCACAGAGTTATGTAAATTTTCCAAATGTTGACATATTTTATTATGTAATGTCAAAAATCACATCAGTTACCATCACCACAAATCTCATTCAGAAAAATCTGTAAATATTGGATTAAATTTTAAAAAATATATTGGGAATCTGTCAAGTTCATAGTGGTTGATACAAGTTTTCCAAACTTCTACTTTTTGGTTGAAAGCTCCAATGTTATTATTGGCAACAAATGCTTTCAATGTAATGAAATGACACTCTCACCTCATTCGTTTTTGAGAAAATGTCCACCAAAAATTCAACTCTGATTCATCCCAGTTTTTCTGATTATCACAGCTTATCACAGTATCATAGTTTATTGGCTCTTCGTTTAGGGAAAAATAGGAGTTCCATGGACAAAACTGCTAATTAAGATCACATTGAAATAATGGCATACCAGCTTTTCTTCAAAATAATTGTCATATTTCAGTATAAATCAGAAAGTACTTTATTTTTACTTCCTAGTTAACCACACAGAGTACCGAGTTGAGATTTAATATATAAATTTTTACTTTATCAAAGACTTTCCTAAGTGAACTTAACAGGTTATTTTTGTTTGAACTTTTTTTCTATCTCTTGGGATGTGAGTGTGCGTGTGCGTGCATGTGTGTGTGTGTGTTTTTACTGTATGATGTCACAAATACAATGACTCCAAGAAGAGCAAAGAGCTCCTGCCTTGACCAGCTAAGGAGCCAGCTGTCTTACCTACATTGCCTTTGCATCCTCAGTGCAAATGTCAGACTGAAAAGGGGAATCATTTTTCGTATATTTATGAAGATTGTTTTGATCTCACGGACCCCCTGAAAACGTCTCCAGGACCCCAGAGATCTGTGAGTTACACTTTAAGAACTCCTGACATAGAGGAACATTGGTCACTCCTTCTTGCCCAAGAGAACAAGAGGAAATAGAGGTAAAAGAAGCAAAAAGTAAGTCACCTGGGCTTGGAAACATCCGGATAGGACTGGAGACACAGTGACCTGGGCAAACCATGATGAGGCGGTAGGGTTCCCAGAAATGCCCTCCTGGTAGCAATTTCCTGCAAGGCAGGAGTGACAGTGAGGCCAGGCAGCACTGGAAGGTAGGTACTCAGGTGTGTCTGAGGGAGTATGTCTGGCTCCCTGTGGCTGGTGTGATGCCTGGAGGAAATCCAGAGGTTTCCAGGAACCCACTGAGGGGCCACAAAGGTTCTGGGAGGATGCAGGGACTGCAAGGTTCCAGAGGAAAGAGCCTTAAGAGATACAGACTTAACTGGCAAGGACCAGGGGCTCCAGCAGTGGGTACCAATACATCCCGTCAAGAGTCCAGAGGGAGAGGACATCTTGGGACACCAGTCAGGAGTAGATCACAGCAGCCCCTCTGTCCCAGAGCCCAGGCGCCCTGCCGGAAGGTGCACAATTTGCTTTACACACTCAATTGTCACCTTGGAGGGAAGAAGGGAAGGGAGCTGGAAGACTGAGCATTGAACTCCAGAGTCTAGGTCAACCGAAAGGAACTATTTAAACCAGCCCTGACAGCAACTTAAACTCTGCAAAGACTGAATATTGAAACAGAATGCAAGTCCTTTGAAGACTGAGATTTTGTTCATTATTGAGCAACATTTCCCTAGCTCCTGAAAAGCTATAGAATCTTCTAGAAAGCAGTCATTGTTTGAATAAATTTTTATGTCAAAAAAGAACTATGTTCAGTGTTACCAGTAGCTATCTCTGGGTGGTGGAATTATGGATGGTTTTTATTATCTTTGCAGCCTAATCTAAATGCTGTTAATTTTTTATAATAAAGAATCATCAATTTAATCGTCAGAAAATATGTGGACTTATTACCTGAAAGATTATGTTCACATTTCTGAACATGGAGGGAAAATGCTCCTCCTTCAGACCCTGGTTTATCTCCTTATCTTCCTCTCCCACCCCCAAACCCCACCAGCAAGTGGCTCCTTGTGCCCCACGGGCCAAGCTGGCTCAGGGTTTTGAAAAATTCTAGCAAGATATGCACACAGTCTTAAATGGAGAAACAAAGCCCTCTGGCAAAAGACAGGTCAAAGCTCATACAACATTTGTATTGCCCCCAAAATATCTCTACATAAAAAGGGTATAAGCAGCCACTTCCAAAAATTCGCTTGATAAGCTCATATTTGAAATAAATAAAATCTTAAAAAAAATAAGCTCATATTTGAAACAAACAAAAAAAAGATTACAGCATAATAGGAAACAAAACAAAACCAAATCTCTAGCAACATCTTAGACCTGCCCTGTTTAATACAGCAGCCACTTAGCCACGTGTTGCCCATTGATTACCTGAAATGGAGCAAGAAAATCAGAAAAATTGAATTTTCAATTTTATTTAATTTTAATTAGTTTAAAACTAGAAATGTCACTCCATTCAGTTCTTAGACATTGTTAGGTGTATTTGTGAATCCACTCTTTAGACCGTAAATTTCATGACATCTGAACACCAACTAAGTATTTTTTTTTAAGATTTTATTTATTTGACAGAGAGAGAGACAGCAAGAGAGGGGAACACAAGCAGGGGTAATGGGAGAGGGAGAAGCAGGCTTCCCTCTGAGCAGGGAGCCCGATGCAGGGCTAGATCCCAGGACCCTGGGATCATGACCTGAGCCGAAGGCAGACGCTTAACTTACTGAGCCACCCAGGCACCCCACCAGTTGAGGATTTTTAATGAAAATTTAGCATCCAAGTGGAGAAAGCCTATAACTATAGAATACTTAACAAAATTCAAATACTTAGTAAGGAAAATTGTTAAGTGTTTTATTACTAATTTTTATATCGATTTCATTTCAAAGTGATAATATTTTACATATATCAGATTAAATAAAATACATTAGAATTAAGTTTACCCATTTGTTTTTAGTTTTTTAATGTAGCTACTAGAAAACTTTAATTACTTATGTGGCTTGCATTACATTTCTATTGAAGTGCTGCCTTCAATCTTGCTGTGGTAGAATTAGACCTAAAGTCATTTGATTTGCTACCCTGCATTTTTCTGCTTTCCAGTGTTACTACAAGTCTACTTAAAATCCTTCCAAATTGCAACTGGAAATAGTATTATTCTTTTTCTGGAAGAGTGCCTTCATGAGGACTATAATCTCTAAGCTAACTAACCAGATATTTTCAGTGTGTGAGAGATTAAATACTTATGATGACTCTGTGCTTACGAAGGGAATCCTTATGTTATTGCAATGCTGTTGCTACTACATCTCTTTAAACCTAGAAAGTTCTGTCTTTATTTCAGAGCCAGGCTAGTGAATAGTGGCTCCAGACATTGGCTCCAGACTCTGGGTACTTTTGTATGAAAGCGAACAGTACTTTCCTATTTGCCATTGCGACTTGATCCCCTTTGTCTCAGCTTTGTGGCAAAGGACTGAACAATTAAAATTTCCCAGAGGTCCCTTTTCTTAACTCTCAACAAAGCCCTAGCAAGTGCTTCTGTCCCTTATTCACAGTAATGGTTTTTGCCTTTAATGAAAAAGTAAAACTAGGAATAGCTTCCAGAGCTTTCAGAACTTTTCCATTGAAATGTAAACACCCCCATGGCACCTCTGAAAATTCTGAGAAATTGTTGGGCTTTGGCGATGGTTCCAGAAAACCTGGCATTCTTCTCCTGTTCATGGCTGGTTTAAGTGCTTCTCTTTCCAAATACATTCAAGTAAAGTCAGCAGTTGACTCTTTCTTGCAGGGCAAACCCCCAACTTGAACACTGAACAAAAGAGTAATTTTTCATCCCAAATCCGGGATTGTGACCAATAAACCTCAGAACGCTGTCTTGACACATCTCCTCTCCCAGTGTGACTTAGCTTCCTAACATACACTCTTCTCCTTGACCCTGTCCACGAACCACCACAGCTCCGTAGGCAGCTCTTGCTGTAACTAGGCACACATGTGAACAAATATCACTTGTGTGTTGTGAAGGTAATGAGAGACGTTTTCTTGGGTTCTCTACTGCAGCCACTCTAACTGATCTTAAAAATGCCCATCCACAATTTTTTTTTTATGTCACACAGCCCATGCGCTCTCTTTCAAGGTATCAGCATAAAATGAAGCCACTAATCTTTTCAATCTTCATTTCTCAACAGGGTAAGTAGCCTGAATGGGGAAACCAAGACAGCAACAGTCATGTGTTTACTAAACACAGACCAGATTCTGATCTCAGAAGCAACTCAGGTATTTCCTCCTTATTTATTATCTATACTATTCAACCTGGCTTTCATTATGCCAGAGTATAATAGTAATAATTTGAAAGATGTGTTATTCTCTGTCTCACCTGCATTCATCTCTTCCTGTGAGTAGGAATCATGTCTGTTTGTTTGGGGTTTTGCTTGTTTGTTTTTGTTTTTTGTGGCTCACAGACAAATCTCCGTGAATACTTATTTAATGGTTGTGGCTTAAGATAAAAACTTATCTAACAGCTGCAAGTTGAAGAAACAAACTGGGCAAATTCAAGCTCAGGTAGATGTCAAGATCTCATCTGGAGGGGAGCTAAAAGTAGCTAGTGCATTGGGAAGGAATAAGTTCTTTGCTCTTAGCTGCTGTGCAATCTTTTGTTCTATGAAGTCATCTTCAATCTCCATACCTGTCGAGTATCAGATACTTAAATACTGTAACAAAACCCAAATTAAATTTTTTATGAAAAATTCTGATGTAAGAGTACAGTTAAAAATACAAGTCTCTAAATGACACATACTGTATGATTTATCATATCACTTATATGTGGAATTTAAAAGACAAAATAAATGAACAAAGAAAAAAGAAACAAACAAACAAACAATCCAGACTTTTAAACACAAAACAAAATGGTGTTTTCCAAAAGGGTGGTAGAAGGTGGAAACAGGTTAAGGAGATTAAAAGTACACTTTTTTTTTTTTTTAAGTAGGCTCCAGACCCAGCAAGGAGACCAATGCAGGGCTCGAACTCACAAATCTAAGATCTGATACCTGAGCTGAGATCAAGTTGGATCCTTAACTGACAGAGCTACCCAGATGCTCTGAGAATACACTCAGATGAACACTGAGAAATGTATGGAAGTGTTGAATCATAATACTATACACCTGAAACTAACATAATACTGTTTGTTAATTAAATTTGAATTTGAAAAATGAATTAATGCATAGAAATACAACTCTTTATATTTATCAATAAATCTCTCTAGGGCTCTAGTTCATCTTTGGAAAGTGAGGAAATAGGAATACGTGATATTTAAATCCCAGTGATTCTGTGAATCTGACCCATGATCTCTCATGTATTGCAGTCCAAATAAGGCTTTTTAAGCCTGGAGGTCAAGACAAAATTATAAAACCAGGACGAATTTTCAACAACAAAGTCGGCATATACAAGTGATAGTACTGTTTTTGAAAATTCAAACATTTAAAAAGCCAAATGGCAGAAAGCATCCAAATATGAAATAACTTTTAGTCATTAGTCTATCACTATAGTTTACCTATGAGGTCTCAGGCACAGTGCCAAGCCCATAGAATATGTTCAAGAAGTTTGTGTCAAGGGACACTCCCCAAGAACCAAGGTAGCAGTTTTGAAGAACTACTGATCAGTCTGCACATCTCCTGAATTTTATAAAAACAAGGGGGAAAAGGCATCATCTGCATGACTTCTGGTCAGGGAGACACTCCATCTGGACTTCTCCTCCCAACTACCCCTTCCCCACCAACTCTCCACTCCACTTCATGCTGGCCATGAAATACCTCCTGAGCGTTTTCATACCCTTTTGTAGGCTCCAGGAGGTGATTTCAATGGGATTCAAACTTAAGGCTGTAACTGAATTTCCAGGATTAACAGCAAAGTCACAAAATAGGAATTGTGAGTGGTAATAAATTTAAGAATCCAAAGTACTTTAAAACTATCACTTGCAAGGCAAAATTTGCTGTTTGGAAACCCACCGTACAGCACAATGGACTTTCCTCTTATTTTGAACACACACACACACACACACACGCACGCACACACACACAATCCTTTCTTATAAGCCAATATCCAGCTAGGGAAGCTGGGGAGATGAGGAGAAGCTATCAGCGATGAATGCTTTGTTCTCAGAAATGCCGTGAACTTACTATATATCACTAAAAGAAAAAACATGTTTTGCTTACACTTGAGAGATCAGATACAACATATTAGTCAGAAAATGATTTAAATGGGAAAATATGATTCTGAGTAGGTGACCCACCTATGTAGAAAAGGAAAATTCTTTAAAACCCATTTGCTCCATCTTACAATCTTCCAAGCAACCAAATCGGCATAGGAATCAGAACAATCAAGTCAGTACCAATACTGGGGAAAAAAGTCTCTGCGTTACAACATAGACCCACGCCATTTTTATCACTCTGCCGCACAACCCTTATTTAGAATGCCATCTTGGGACTTGGGGCTCACAACTGTAGAGAGGATTGCGGGATCTAGGGTGGGAGAGGCAGAGAGAGCAAGCCGGAGCTGCAAAGAGCTTTACGCCGGCTGTCCTGTTACAAAGCAAACAGAGGTATGTGTCAGTTTGCAAAGGTATAAAATGAAAAATTGCTTTCAAAAACCTCAGAATGGTTTCCACTTTGAGGCACTGGGAAAAAAATTGATTTCAATCATTGAAAGGGAGTTTTGCCATGCATGAACAATCAGCTTCACCGAAGATTCTGGCTATATGGCCTACTGACTTTCGCGATATCTGAATGAAGATTGTCCTATCCCTACACGCAGGCAAACAAGCCAGGTGGGCTAAAATCTGTGTCTCTTTTTCCAGATTCCTCTAACCATAAGTCTACAAGTTAGTTATTTACAAATGCCAGTTAAGATCTTCTGGACATGATTGCAAATTGCTTCCCTCATATGGCCTTGTTACAAATCTTTACCCAATGAAAGATGAACCCGATCAGGATTGAATTTTTTTTCACCTAATAAGAGAGAAACACTGTCACAAACAGCCACAATTCCCAACCATAGTACAGGCAGCCAAATGATTTTGTTAGAAAACTTATCTTCTGAATTCTAAATAATGAGATTAAATCATCTTTTTTTATTCTGTCAGTAGAAACCTAAAACAAAACAGGAAAAAAAAAAAAAACTTTCAGGCTTCATTTCACATCCTTAAAGACAGGAGGGGATTTGCAGTAACCATCTTCTTCATAACCCTGCTTCCGAATAAGGCCACATCTAAGATATGCCAAGACAGCCAAAATAACACACCCACTTTTAAAAGACCTTTGGGGAAGATCTTAATACTCTATCACAGGTGTTCATTCTGGAATTGTCAAACCTTTAAAGTTAAATTCTTCATACTGAAATGCCATCCATCCCCAGTACAAGTTGAATCAATTGAACACAAATTTCTAGAACCTTCACCAACCCCTGGAATCACTCTGCCCCTCCATCTTCTCCAGCCCGCTAACCCTGTCACATGACTGCTGCCTGGGCCAGAGATGATGTATTTAAAGACTTAAGAACAGAAACTGGCGGGTGCCTGGGTGGCTCAGGCATTAAGCGTCTGCCTTTGGCTCAGGTCATGATCCCAGGGTCCTGGGATTGAGCCCCACATTGGGATCCCTGCTCAGCAGGAAGCCTGCTTCTCCCTCTCCCACTCTCCCTGCTTGTGTTTCCTCTCTCACTATGTCTCTCTCTGTCAAATAAATAAATAAAATCTAAAAAAAAAAAAAAAAAGAACAGAAACTGGCATAGAGTAAGAACCAAGAAATTTTGCTCATCTCCCTATAAATTCAAGCTGAGTTCAAACGTACCCCTAGCTGACCAAAACCTTATTATGTATCTCGTGTGCCCTCCCTAGCACACTTCCTAAATGAATAACTCCCCGTCTTCTCTTCCTTAATTCTTTTCCATCTGAAATCTCTTCCCCAACTTGATCTCCTTAGGAATGGATCTTCACACAATTCTATGTGTACACCAGTGTCTTGCATAATACCTGAAAAACAGAGTTTGTTCGATCTATAGGTATCTGACGGAAACCCAAGCAACAGTACTCAAGGTGGTTTCTACGCAAACCTCCATTTCCTTCTTTCTAATGAGCTGGGGAAGATCTTAACCAAATGCACATAAGGAAGTTTTTCTGGATTCATCCCATTCAGGTCCCTTCTTGTCATCTTGTTTCCACTACTTTTACTGTTCTTCCGTACCCCACCCTGTGGCAACTGGGTCTGTATCACCAGTGTCACAGTGGTGACATCTAGAATCTGGTCTTCTACACTAGTTGCACACTGCAGCCCTTCTCCCGGTCCAAGATTGTTCAAGTTTCCTGCTTTAAATAATCTTCTTCATAATACTTGTTCAGCTCCAGCTAATTCTGTTCCTACCAGGAACTGACAAATAACGGGCAACGATGGGACTCGCTGTACCTGTTGCCTTTGAACTGACCCTTCTGTTGGCTGAGAATCACTTCTCCCTTTTGCTCAGTTCTCTGATTCTGGGGAAATCAAGCCTACTCCTCATATTTGCATGACTAGGTTCCCCTCTTCTCTTCCCAGTCACAGCTCCATGCTACACCACGCTGAGCCTCGCATGCACAGTTGTGGACACCCCGGTCCAAGCTCCGTACATAGGCATCTGCTAACAGCACTTTGTTGACTACCCCAAAGTCTGCATACATCAGCTGTGCAGTCCAGGTGGGAAGGTGGAGGCAGAAGAAGAGCGGCATCCAAGCCCGGAGAGCACAGAACTCCAGAGTCTCAGCTGAGAGCATGGTATGTGATCTAGAGGGGCTCTGATGTGCGCAAGGAGGAAGACAGTGCACCTAGAGCTGGGGCAGAGCCTTCCAGAGCAGAGGCCCCCAGCAGGGACCCACTGTCTGGGTGTGAGGACAGCACTGTTGCCATTTTCATTGCTCTCTGATTTGTGTAACAGGTACCGATGGATGGCAGAACTCTAGCTTTGCAGCTGAAAAATCCAAATCCTCTTATTCCAGAGTAATTAATTCTGTAACAATTTCTATGATGCTCTATCAAATATTCCTCGATCAGTGCAGCCTGAAGGATTATTTGTTTTACCCTTCCAATGAGGTACACACAAATCTTCATTTTTCTCCCTTTTTTCACTCCCTCTTGATGTAAGGCATGTCCTCTTGATAGAAAGCATTTCCTGTCCTCTTTTTCCCCTTTCTCAGAAAGTGTACCCTACCTCATCATGGAAGCAGCTGATGGTGTGCAAGGTGGATACAGAGTGGATTTTTCTGAAATTATTTACAAAATTTAATATGCATTATAAATATCTAACATGTCAAACCAGTGATACTGTTGCATGTATTGATGCTATGTAAAAATCTGAGTTGATCTTAAATATATATAAATATATGAATATAAATTTAATATATTTATATTACTTTAATATATTTAATATATTTGATTTTAGATTTATAATATATTAACAATACATATATATTTAAGATCATAGTAAGGAGTTGACTTAGATATGGCAAAATGATGAAGGTGGAATAGAAATGATAGAAATTTAGGAAACCCTATGTACAAGAGTACTCATTACAGAAAAATACACGTCCTTATCCCAGGTCTTTTACTTCTCAGCCTATACAAATCTGACCCCTACAAAACTGAGCTTCCTCATCGACTCATCTCACAGAGGCTTTCAGAAGATCAATAAAGGGGCGCCTGGGTAGCTCAGTGGGTTAAAGCCTCTGCCTTCGGCTCAGGTCATGATCCCAGCGTCCTGGGATTGAGCCTCGCTTCGGGCTCTCTGCTCAGTGGGGAGCCTGTTTCCCCCTCTCTGCCTGCCTCTCTGCCTACTTGTGATCTCTGTCAAAAAAATAAATAAAATCTTTTAAAAAAAAGATCAATAAAGAAATATGTGGACAAGTTATAATGTGCTTCTCTCCAAGGCTGACCTTCTTTCTGGAATCTTGGTCCTCACATTTTCTGGATCTGGCTCTTGACTCAGCCTTTCACTTCAGAAATTTCAGGATTTTCCCAGTCATTCCTATTTATTGGCTCATTCTCTCCCTCTCACTTGGTTGGATTTCCAGTGTTCTAGAAATAAAGTTCTCCACCTACATCTCAGCTAGGGCTGCCATAACAAAAGACCACAGATATTTATTTTCTGGAGACTAGAAGGCCTACACAGGGGTGTTGACAGGATTGGCTTCCATCTTACAAATGCTTTCTTCTTACTCTATCCTCACATTACCTTTCCTCTGCACCACACACAGAAAGAGAGAAAGAGAGATCTCTGGTGTTTCTTCCTCTTATATAAGGACACTAGTCCTATCGAATTAGGTCCCCATCATTATTACCTCATTCCAATGGAATTACCTCTTTAAAGGCCTTAACTGCAAATACAGTCACCTTGGGGTCTCATGGCTTCAACATACACACTTTGGGGAGGATACAATTCAGTCCATAACACTTAACCATTTTCTTCTTCTTCCTGCATGAACCAAACTAATGAAGTAATGGAGACATCCTAATGATTTCCAAGAGGAGGTTAAATCACCCACTGTGCTTTTCAAAATTAGGGAAGTCCAAGACCTATTTGAGATCTACTGAACCAGAGAAGTTTGAGAACGGGACCCAGAACTGTGATTTTTACACCTTCGTAGATGAATCTGAAGTCATACCTATAGGACCACTGATCCAAACCACCTGCCTTCACCCTCAACATCCACTTCACTGTCCACTTCCTCCCCAGTCTCTGATTTTTCTCCTTATTATTTGGTTGAAACAGTTCTTTCAAATCTATAAAATCTATAGATCACCAAATGATTTTTGTAATTGCAACACTACATAGCATTTCTTGGGTCTTTATTCTTAATGATTCTGGAACCATTGTTTGCCAGGATATCCCTGTTTCATAAAATTCGCTCCTTTTTTGTTTTTTGTGGCATTGGTCCCACTTGTTTGATGTCTCTAATTCATCTAGTAGAATGTTCTTCACCAACTCGTCTATCTGCGTTCCCCAAGACACTGTCCTCAGCACTATTTTCTTCTTTCTCTGATAGTTTCTAATCCATACCAACAACTTCAAACACTATGTGTCTGAAATAATGATAAAATCTGTAGATCATTCTTATGAGCACCTTTCCCCATTAACCACTTCCAGATACACGAGTGTTCAGGAGCATCCCATTAGTTCCTCAAACCTAGCGTGGTGTTTATTCAACAATACTGACAGATGACCCTGTGCCAGGCCCTGTGCTAGATTCTGGGGATGCAAAGTAAAAAGCAGACAGTCTCGCTTTCCTGGAACTGATAGTTCAGTGAAGAAATACAAACCAACCACTTCAAAGCACCATAAAAATCGCCATGAGCAGGGAAGCTCAGAGTGCTGAGGACACAGCCAATCCAGATTTGGAAGGCAGGAAGGCTTTCTGGAAGCCTTATGGAGTCATATGGAATTGAGTTCTGAAATATGAGTGGAGTCAATGAGAAGAAGAGGGAAGAGAAAAACTGGCTGTTCTTTAATCAATTCTAGGCAGTGAGTGTCTAATGACTGTCAATCAATTTTGAGAGAGCCAGAATCCAACTCCTATTGCTATTTTCCCCAGTCTGGCTTGAGAGTGCCCTTGGGGACAAGCTGAAGAGCACCTTCTAGACAAAGGGCACAGTTCTCCCATTCTCCAGCATGACAAGCTTCACTGTGACCAGTTCAATGAGCTCTCCCGGGTCTCTGAATCTTGAGCAAAGCAAGATCATGGGGAAAGCATTTTTTTTTTCCACACACAAAGAAGATTGAAAGAAAACTGCTGGAGAGGTAGGAAAACAAACTTGAATCACTGACTTTGGGGTCGTGAAGACCCCATTTGAGACTCTGCACTTCTCCTTGTGATCTGTATGACCTTAGGTAATTCCTTAATTGCGAGATGGCCTAATAATCATAGATACATCGTTAGGGTTGCCAGATAGTTTAAATGATCTCTCTTGTGTAAAGCACTTAGCACAATGCCTAGCACATATTAGAAGGACAGGTGGTCAGTGGGTCAGGTGCTACAGTGGGTCAGGGAAGAGAAGGATTGGAGCATGTGCCCTAGCATCACACACCAGGGAAGGCCCTGGGAATTTGAAGACAGCAATTCACAGGAAGAGATAGGGACAGAAACTAGATTGCAATGGGTGCCAAAGGACAAAATATGGGGACGCCTGGGTGGCTCAGTTGGTTAAGCGGCTGCCTTAGGCTCAGGTCATGATCCCAGCATCCTGGGATGGAGTACCACATCGGGCTCCTTGCTCAGTAGAGAGCCTGCTTCTCCCTCTGCCTCTGCCTGCCACTCTGTCTGCCGGCACTCGCTCGCTCTCTCTCCCTCTCTCTCTGAAAAATAAATAAATTTTTAAAAATTTAAAAAAAAAATTTTTTAAAAAGGATAAAATATGAAAAAAGCAGATGATAAATGATAATAATTCTTTATGGATATTTGGCTCTAATGGGGAAAATAAAGTTGATGTCCTCTAGTAACTTGGAGTTGAGGAGAAATTTATTTTCATGTTTCTTTTTTCAATATGGACAATCCATAAGCATGTTTAAAAGCTAATAGAAAGAGCGGTGCCTGGGGTGCCCGGGTGGTGCAGTTGGTTAGATATCAGACTCTTGGTTTCAGCTCAGGTCATGGTCTCTGGGTCATGATCTCCCCATCAGGTTCTGTGCTCAGGGAATCTGCTTGAGTTTCTCTCTCCCTCTCCTCCCCACCCACACCACTTTATCTCTCTCTCCCTCTCAAATAAGTAAATAAATATAAAGGAAGGAAGGAAGGGAGGCAGAGAGAGAGAGAAAGGGGGCACCCGGGTGGCTCATTTGGTTAAACATCCCACATTTGATTTCTGCACAGAGAAAGGGGGCACCCGGGTGGCTCATTTGGTTAAACATCCCACATTTGATTTCTGCACAGGTCATAATATCAGGGTCATGAGATCAAACCCCATATTGGGCTCCACGCTGGGCATGGAGCCTGCTTAAGACTCTCTTTCCTTCTGCCCCTCTCCGCCCACTCATGTGCTCTCTCTCTTGCTCTGTCTTTCTCCCTCTCAAAGAAAGAAAGAAAGAGACAATATTGAATAGGGAATTAAGATAAGAAAAGGGGAATAATCAATTCAATCTATAGGTCTCAGATTGAGACCTTTTCAGGGAGCCTGGGCAATCACAACTGTTTTCAGAAAGACTGAAGTATTACTTGCCTTTCACTATATGGCTTTTGTATTGTCAGTGCAAAAACAATGGTGGGTAAAACTGCTGGCATTTTGGTGTGAATGAAGACACCAAACAGTCATGGTGGTGGTTCTCTTCTTCAGCATCACACACAGTAAAATCAGTGGCAGCTCCTCTTAAGAATGTTCTTGCTGGGGGCCCCTGGGTTGCTCAGTGGGTTAAAGCCACTGCCTTTGGCTCAGGTCATGATCCCAGGGTCCTGGGATCAAGCCCCACATCGGGCTCTCTGCTCAGTGGGGAGCCTGCTTCCTCCTCTCTCTCTCTTTGCCTGCCTCTCTATCTACTTGTGATCTCTGTCAAATAAATAAAATCATTAAAAAAAAAAGAATGTTCTTGCTGAAGCACAAAATTACCAATTTTATTAAACCTTGACCCTTGAGTGCACGTCTTTGCAATAATCCATAGGACAAAATGGGAGGTACACAGAAAGCACTTCTTTGTAGACTCGGTGTGAGGGTTGTCTTCAGGATTGACCTCGCTGAGAGTTGAATTAGACTTTTGTCATGGAATACCATTTTTACTTTCAAAAATAGGTTACAAACTGTGGCTATTTGAATGAGTGTTCGGACAACATTGTCTTAGAAGTGAGCAAAATGAGACTGTCACTTCACGAAAAACTGACAATGTTTGTTGGCAGTAATATTTGAGCTTTCAAGTGAAAATTATAATTTTGGGAAATTTGTGTCTGCCACTGTGAGTTCAACAGCTCTCAATACTTTCCATAATTTTCTGATGTGATTGGTGGGGATATTAATGAATATGACATTAATGAATATATTAATGAATATTTTTATATTATAAAATAAAATGTGCTAACATTTGGAAGACCTGCATAATTCAATTTACCAATATTTTCCAAAAGACGAGGCATAATGTTTAAAACCATGCCTTCTTGGTAAAAGATTCACTCAAAGTCCAAAATGATTAATGAATTTTTAAAGTAACAGGGTATGAGAAATTCCTTAATATGCCTTCAGAATTCACATTGCAGCTAATCTTTAGAAAAATAATACTTGATGAGTTTTGGTATAATATAAAATAAAAGTGCCCACAATTACCTGAAAAAGTTGATAAAACAGTCCTCCCTTTTTCAACTACATATACATGTAAGGCAAGATTCTCTTCCTGAACATCAACCAAATAGTCATTTCACAATTGTATGCAGAAGCAGAACCAAAAATATGGCTATCTTCTGTTAAACCAGACATTAAAGAAATTTGCAAAAGTATAAAATAATTTTACTCTTTTCACAATTTTTTTTTGCTTTGGAAAATATATTTGTCTTTAAAAGTGCAATGTAATTAGCATATACTGGGTTTAATTTTTTAAGTAAATTAATAATTTTTTTAATTCTCTGTTTCAGTTGCTAATATGTTAAGCATCAATATGTACATATAGCTCACAAAACAAGAAGTTCATTGGGGTGTTCAGTAATTGTCAATTGCAAAGGGCTCCTGTGACTCAAAAAGTTTGTCCAAAGAGCTGGGAAAAGAACGGTACCAGAGGAGGCAGGAGAGGGTGGCAGCCAGAAGTGGAGTGGAAGAATCATGGAAACAATTTCTCCCACAGAAAACAAAGAAGGAGGAAAGGATTGGGCAGGTGTCAAGACATTTGGGGTTTGGTGTTAAGAATTTGAAGGATTTCCCATCTGAAGCCTTGTTTTTCTCTGTGATATAGGGGTTGTGTTCATCCATGGAAAGTGAGGGTGGTCAGGAATTTGAGGGACCCATGGGAGCAGCTCTGGAGAAAAGGAGAACCACCTGGCCAGAGCCATGCAGAGGGAAGGCTGAACAGCATGGGGATAGAGGTGGGGAGAACATTCCTGAACCAGCGACAACCCTATCCTCTTGACCCTGCCAAAGGAGTTAGGCAGGAGGGTTCCATGAGCAGGTTTTACCATAGTTATTAAATTTCTTATCCTCTTATCCATCTACTATTACAACCACACAGAAATAGGAAGAACAGTATCTCAAATACCTGTCTGTCCACCACCACCATTTTAACAACACTAATGTTTTGCCATAAGGTGATACAGACTGAATATTTAAGCTAAGTTATTGCTAGATACTAAAAATGTCTTAAAATACCTTATTAATAGTTTAGTCCACTCTTTATATTCAGATTTTATAAATACATAGTTTTTAATTCTACTTCCAATATTGATTTTTGAAATGTAAATCTAGAAGATTTGGACAATTGACAATCACGTTGTTTTACTTTAGCTTCAGAGAGCAAACAGCTTGACTGGGGAAAACAGCCAAATGGATTTGTTTTCCTTTTCTCTTTCAAAAGATATAATACGGACTGTTGACTCAATGCATTACATAGTGAAAATTTGATGCCAAAAAAAAAAAAAAATCAAAGCTCAGCTTCCTTGTCTGAAGTGAACAAATTCTAATCATGAAAGAGAAATCTTCAGAACCCAAAGTCTAGATTGGTTCATGACCCCGGTTGTGCAATTGTGACCACCTTTAGAAGTTTAGACTCCCCAGCTGTGGAAGCACTTGCTCTACTTTTGCCACAGCTAAAGGCTCAGAGGATTACATAATACTCTGAAGTGTCTGAGAAGCAATATCCCCATGTTGGGTTGAGGTCAAGTTGAGGTCATCTCAGCTGAAGTCAAGGTCAACAATTTTCACAAGTTCTGATACTAGTAATCTCTTTTTGCCTCCCTAAATATCCAATGAGCCACAGGCCACAAAGTGCAGCACTCTCTCTACTGAAAATGTGGTGCAGAATGGGAAGGGTGGTATGAGGTTTGCAAACTTTTTCTGTGATATCTGTAATGTATGTAATATGCTATCGAAGGATGTAATGTTGGTAGCACCAAGACACCGTAGAGTTCTTTCATGTATTCCACACAACAATTTCTCATTTTGAAAATGGAATTATTAGCAATAATAATAAGTAATCATTATATTGCTCTTGCAAGTTTATAAAGTGATTTTCATATGTCCCTTTGGGTGATTAGAAAGCACACAGAAAACTATGACAACAAAATTATGAACTATACTGAGCACATCATAAACTCTTTGTACCTTGTTATAATGTTCTATTGTACAACCACTCTCAGATAGGGACAGGACTCGTTCATTAGGTCTACATAACTGACTCACTACACATTTTTTAAAATATCTCCCAATTAAGGGAAAAGGCTAATTTAAAAAATGAGATAATCTAACCAGTTAACAAAAATAGGATTGTGTTTGTTAAAAGACTATCAAATGACTCCAACTTAGCCAATTTCTCTACAAACTATTATTCTATTTTCAAAAGAAAATCAAAGCATCAACTTCCTTTCCAGTTTCTCAAATAAATGGGACAATATATGAAAAGGTACACTTGAACCCTGAAAGAATTAATGTACTTCAAAAGCAGCCAACAGCCCCATAGTAGATAGGAAATGTACTTATATAACATATTAATATATGACAAATCTGGTCGAATTGGTTTCTGACCTTCCAGATCACTCAAACTCTCCATTAACTCACATCCAAACCAGGAAAGTAAGACTGCTTATCTCATTAACAAACAGAAAAACATGTGAAACCATTTTGGTAAACTCCTCACTCATTCATTTATTCATGTAACCAACCAAAATGTATTGACTGCCTTTTTTTTTCCCCAGGGTTGCATAAAAAAATAACACACATAAGATCCTCTTAACTATAGAGAACAAACTGAGCATTGTTGGAGGGAGGCAGGCAGGGGGATGAGCTAAATGGATAATGGGTATTAAAGAGGGCACCTGTTATGATGAGCACTGGGTGTTGTATGTATGTGATGAATTACTAAATTCTACTCCTGAAACCAATATTACACTGTATGTTAACTAACTAGGACGTAAATAAAAATTTGAAACAAAAAAGTAAAATAAGGGCGCCTGGGTGGCTCAGTGGGTTAAGCCTCTGCCTTTGGCTCAGGTCATGATCTCGGGGTCCTGGGAAAGAGCCCCGCATCAGGCTCTCTGCTCAGCAGGGAGCCTGCTTCCTCCTCCCCCTCTGCCTGCCTCTCTGACTACTTGGGATATCTCTCTCTCTCTCTCTGTGTCAAATAAATAAATAAAATCTTTTTAAAAAAAATAAATAAATAAAATATAAATTTATATTAATGGAAACAAAACAAAAAAAGAAGACAAAACTAGAACAGTTACAAAACTCCCAATATAGGGCACCTGGGTGTCTCAGTGGGTTAAAGCCTCTGCCTTCAGCTCAGGTCATGATCTCAGAGTCCTGGGATTGGAGCCCTGCATCGGGTTCTCTGCTCAGCAGGGAGCCTGCTTCCCTTCCCCCTCTCTGCCTGCCTCTCTGCCTACTTGTAATCTCTGCCTGTCAAATAAATAAATAGAATCTTAAAATAAAAAAAAAAAAATCAGAGGAACGGGGAAGTTTTTATAGAGAAAGTGAAACTGAAATTGAATTTTGAAGAACAAAATG
Source organism: Mellivora capensis (assembly GCA_004024625.1). Taxonomy (NCBI): domain Eukaryota; kingdom Metazoa; phylum Chordata; class Mammalia; order Carnivora; family Mustelidae; genus Mellivora; species Mellivora capensis. Next base: position 7,811 of record PISX010001832.1, on the reverse strand, counting down.
AGTTCTCTGCGCAGAGACTTCTAGCCTTCTGTTGTCTAAGCCACCCAGTCTGTGTTGTTTGTCATGGCCGCCTCCGCAATCTAACACAGTCCCATGTGACTAAAAAAGGAGGGCATCAGCAATGGTGGGAGGTGAGGACTACGTGAGTTTATATAAAAGAGTTAGCTGCCATCTTTATTACCTCTCACCCACTGAGTGTGGCCTCGGTGGCCAAATAACTCTGGGTGACTCTCCCCAAGCAAGCCACCTCTCCCCATGACATAAGATTGAGTGCTCATTCCTGGGACTTTTCATCTAGAAGGGATGATGCAAGAAGAAGAATTCTTGACGGCCACCCATCCCAGCAGCCAAGATGCAGGTCCTGCCTTGGCTTCTGGAGCTGCCTAGGATGTGGCCCCTTGCAAGCTAGTTCTCCAGCCCCCCTTCAATTCTTTGAGTCTCAATATCCTTTCAGTAAAGTCTCCCCTACTTAGGAAAAGCCAGGGTCATTTTTGATTTCAGCTAAGGTCCCTGCTTGCCGATAATTTTCATCTCCTTTATGACTGGAGAATGAGAGGGCTTGCTGGGGGATGTTGAGGAGCAAGTGGACTTGAGAAATTATTGATTTGCAAAACAATCAATTGTCACTGGTGTTATTTTTCCTAGCAGTACTCAGTGGCCTGCATGGAAATGTGAAAGTCATAAATGCCAGACACTGTCATCCCCAAAGAGTTATTGAGACAATGAGGAGATAACATATGGATCAGTTTCTTATTTTTTTAATGAAATTTGTCAAGACATTTTGGATTAATCCATAAAGCAAATGTTTTAAGAACATTACTTATTGGGGCACGTGGGTGGCTCCGTCGGTTGGGCATCTGACTCTTGATTTGGGCTCAGGTCATGATCTCGGGCTCATGATCTCAGGATCCTGGAATTGAGCCCCACCTAGGGCTCTGTTCCCTGCCCCCAGCCATGGGCTTGCTTGCTCGCTCGCTTGCTCTCTCTAAATAATTAAGCCTTTAAAAAAATACATATTACTTCTTCCTTAAACTCTGAAGTGTGGCCTTGGAATTATCTATGCCCATTTGAAGTTTATAAAATTTTATTATTAATGTTAATACTTTGCAGTTAAGTAGCTCTTTATTTCAAAGAACTACACATGTGTTAACAACTTAACTATTTCTGAATTCTTACCTGTGCTAAAAACTTTCATTCTGTAAACAGGAAGTGAATGAAGAATACATGACTTTTTCAAGGTTTGGGCTGGATAAGTTTCTTGACTTTTTTATCATAAGCATCAGTTTCATCACTATTTCCATTTACTAATTCGGTTTGCAAAGCACGTCTGCTAATATGACCTTATTGGAGCCTCATTGAGGTTTATATATTCCATCGTGTTTTTTTAAAATATGTCTTGGATCTACACTAGGTGCTGGGGATACAGCAATTAATTACTGAGGTTAACTAGCCACTGAGAAGACTCAGACAGTAGTCCCTGCTCTCACTCTGATTCCAGACTAATGATGGCGTTAAACGTTAAATGATGGCATGCTGGGCATGATTGTGTGATGGAATTTGGGGAACCAAAGTATTGTAGGGGCACACCATGGTAGAGGTGGTCCAAAACAAAAATGGGGTGAGTAGTGCATCTGGACTTACCATAACTTTACAAAAAGACAGGATGGAGATAAAACTCCATTCCATTTCAGGGATGAACAAGCAGCTCAGGGAGGTCAGGGGGCCCAGAGCCAATAACAGAGAGAGAGAAGTGATACTTCCAAACCACCAACGCTTACTCCTTTTCCTCTCCTGCACAATCATACTGCCACCAAAATCACTGCTGTCACTTCCCCTTCTTCATCATCAGCACCATTATCATCATCATCGTCACAGTAAGGAATTTAATGGGACAAATATAACCCAAAACTTCAGTTTATACCTGGAAAGAGAAAAAGAGTAAACTAGCACCAAAACACCAGCAAACGAGAGACAAAGACATTACCTAGTCATGACGTAGAGTATCACACAGGCCAAGTTTGCAGGGGGCACGTTTCCAGCAATAGATAAATGTCAAGGAGTGCTTTAAAAAGAATCAGAGGGGGGCACCAGGGTGGCTCAGTCGGTTAAGCATCTGCCTTCAGCTCAGGTCATGATCCCAGGGTCCTGGGATAGAGCCCTGCATCGGGCTCTCTGCTCAGCGGGGAGTCTGCTTCTCCCCCTGCCCCTCCACACCTCTTGTGCTCACACTCTCTTTCACTCTCTCTCTCTCAAATAAATAAGTAAAATCTTCTAAATAAATTTTATTTAAATAATTTTTATTTATTTATTTTTAATATATTTATATTAATATAATATTTTATTATTTTATTTATTTAATAAATAAATAAATTTTATGTGTTGATTTGTGTACTAAAGACAGAAAGAAGAGGGATTGGAGATGCAAGGAGAAACTTAGCTGGTCCCCTAAAGATGGCAGCTGGCAAAAGGTGGCCACAGCATTGTCCCCTACAGCAGGCATACAGACTAAGGGGAAGCTAGGGAGAACAGTTGGGTAAGGGAAAACCATGATGAGACTTGCCACCTAGAGGAGGCCCTGCGATTTTCTTCAGATGCACATTTCTTCCAATTGTATGAATGTTAAAGAAAAAAAAAATTACAGAGGTCAAAGGGAAGGACCTATAATGATTTAGTACGGTAGAAAGAGCAAATTTTGTCTGAATTATTAAAAGTTTTATGAGAACAAGGAACGTTCTCTGAAAGTCAGACCACATTGTGGTCACAGATATGACCACTTCTGCCCCTTTCTTAGAAAATGTTCTGTTTCCATCATTACTCCAAAGTATTTTTTAATGCCTACTGGTTTTGTCAACTCTCCCGTCACAGCTCCCTTGTGCCCCAAATTATAAACATCTTGTTCTTTCCTTGAAACTGAGAATATCTTGGTTAGTCTATTAAAAACACGAGGATTCTGAGCCTTCCTGTAGGATAACAGGTGATAATTATCACCCAAACATTGGTTTACCTCTTCAGAGGTTCAAATTTAATTTAAATGTTGGTACAATTAGTACTACAGACTGCGCTTCGACGATCAATCATTTAAAATATTTTGGTGTGACCTATTAGATACCAAAGTCTTTCGCTTTCCCAGAGAACTGGTTTCCCACTGTGGAAGTCTGAGTAGCCTTTGAAATGCCCAACCAAACTCTGAACTGTCATAAAAGCTGGGGTAAGAGATAAGGGGTAAGAAAAGGTGCCAGTCATCCAGGCACATTTCTGCTTTTTTGTGCAAGCTTCAGATGAAATACAGTCACTCAATAAAGTCCTTCTGTTTCTCTTTCCCTCCCTCCCTCTCTTTCTCTCCATTCGTCCAGAGAGGAGAACCCTAAACCCTTTGGACCCCTGCCAGCGGCACCAAAAGAATCTGTTGACTATTTTCCCAGGGAATTCCTGCCTTAAATGTCAGCACAGTACAACTCCCCAGCCAAAGCAGAGTCCGCCTGGACCTGAATCAAGGAAAATGTGCCCGTCGTACCAAAAGGGAAGACCTAGATCCCTGGGGCCTGGGGGCGGGGCCGGAAATTACCTATGAAAGTTTCCATGCCTACTGGAAAGACCCCAGTTCCCTCAGATTCACCCTACTGAGAGATGGGAGATGAAGGCAAGCATTGGGGTTTCTTGCGGGTTCTTTGATTATTTTTATTTCCCTCTTTTGGTGGCAAACTGTATTTCTGGAAGCCACTCTGAATGGCAGCAGTATGGCAACAGCTCTTTGACAAGGGAACAAAGCTTGATTAAAGCCCTTTGTTGTGGGGGTTTTGGTTGTGGCTGCTGCTGTTGTTCTGTTTATTTGTTGGTTTTTAATGAACACCCTGATATATAAGTGCTCTGGGGGGAATTCATGGTGCTGAGACTCATGAAAAGCAAAATAAGATTTATGACTTGTGATTGAATCTGCCCCACCAGCCTGGAGACACTTCCCGTCTGGTATTGAGGCATTGCTGGTATGTTTTATCCTTTTGTGTTACTTCAGTGTCTGAATACATGAAGAAATATTAAAAGTTCTGAGGGCAGAGGTGGGGGAAGGAGTCCACAAACCCCAAAGAAATACATTAGCACCAAAAGAAAACAGTATGGTGTGCTACCTAAAAAATTCGGAAGCAAATTGGGTCCATCAGCTGGGTTTGGGTTTGGCTGAGTACTCCTGAAATTTTCATTGACTCTTCTCTCATTTTCCTCCTGGAACACTCATCTCAAATTAACGTGCCATGTTACTATCCTCCCCCCAAAGATCAGACCACTATACAATAAGAAATTCAAAAAGATGTAATCAGTAAGTTGTGACTCCACTTTTTTTAAAAGGAATTATGCCCTTTTCTAGTTACCAATGGGGGTAAAAAACTAGAATCCAGGACACCTGGGTGGCTCAGTTAGTTAAGGGTCTGCCTTCGGCTCAGGTCGTGATGCCAGGGTCCTGGGATGGAGCCCCACATGGGGGTCCTTGGTCAGTGGGGAGCCTGCTTCTCCCTCTCCCTCTACTGCCCCCCTCCCCCGCTTGTGCTCTCTCATGCACTCTCTCTTTCTCTCTCTCTCAAATAAATAAATAAAACCTTTAAAAAATTTTTAGATTCCAAATCTCATTTGGCCCTGAGCCCAGGCCAGTTCAAAACTGATCGACTTAGGGCGCCTGGGTGGCTCAGTGGGTTAAAGCCTCTGCCTTCGGCTCAGGTCATGATCCCAGGGTCCTGGGATCGAGCCCCACGTCAGGCTCTCTGCTCAGTGGGGAGCCTGCTTCCTCCTCTCTCTCTGCCTGCCTCTCTGCCTACTTGTGATCTCTGTCTGTCAAATAAATAAATAAAATCTTTAAAAAAAAACAAAACTGATCGACTTAGAAGCTATTCTTCGCATTCACCAAGGCTTTCACTTCATACTCCCCACACCACCCCCACAAGCACATCAAAGCTGCTTTCTTCCATCATTATCCTGCCTGCATCGCCCCAGAAAATCCTACTGGAAACGCTGTCCCTGGTCCAAAGAAAAGTCAGGCAAGCAGCAATTATTGGACAAGACCGGAAAGGGTGCCGGAGAATCTTTAAAAAGACAGTAAGTAATGCCTGATAAGAAAAACTACCTCCAGTAGGTGAAGGGTTAATCCCTGGTCAATTTTCAGCCACTCTGCTGAGAGTACTAATAAGTGTTTGAGTTGGTGCCAATGAGGGTGGCCCTTCCCTTGATGGGAATAGCCATCCCTTAGGAACTAACTGTCAACACATGCTACCAGGGCAGTGATCAGCCAGCCAGAAGAAAGGGAAAGAGTCTGAGAAACCGTGGTAACCAAGTTTGCTGGCACTTTGTAAAATGGTGATGGGAACTTGCCAAGGCCAGGGAGTGAATGCTAATGAGCCTAGGGCAACCTGCAAAGAGTGAGCCTGAAAAACGTCCTCTCAGTGGTCGGTGGCCCCAAGGGAGCATCGCTTATGGTGGATTCCTGTGGAGAAGACCATGGGCTTCATTCACAAGAAAGAACCTAAACACTGCAGCGACTGTCCTTGGGTTCACAGACCTCAGAGTCACTTCTGACTTCGTGGTCTTAGGGCCAGAGCAATTAGCACTTCCGTCTAGAAAATGGAAGTTTTCAAATTTTTTTAAAACATTTGTGACCCGTTTTTTTTTTTTATCGTACTCTAAGATCTGAATGATTAAGAGCTTTAAGAATCAACATCAAATTGTTTACATGTTCTTTGTGAATTCACATCAATGACCTCTTCCCCCTCGAGACAGAATTTATTCCTACCTTCAGGGAGCACATTTTAAGAAAGCTAATCCCCTAAACCCCCACCCCATGGACAACCATTACTGTGCAACCACATTCTTAAGGCTGTAAAGTCAACAACCTCTGTTACCTGAGAATGCTTGAGAGAATAAAAAAATGTTCCTCGGAAATTCACACTCAAAATTTTCATCCCTTTCTAATGGCTTTTCACCCATTCCCAAATCCCAAGTCCCCAAACGAGACGAGAAAACAGAAAATCATAGTTGTGATGCATTCTTCCGAACCAGGCCCCACAAATGATGTTGTCAGTCTTGTCCCTAGGTTTGCAGATATTAAATTTGCGTTCTACTTCCAAAAATTTTATCCCCACCCAACCTCCATATCTTTAAATTTGCTACTTCTTACTCAACAATTGTTATTAATGTAACAGTTAGTGGAGCACCCTGGAATAGTCTTATTTCCTATTTTTCCTATTTTCCTATTATCCAAATCAGTGTTACCCAGCTACAAATGGACTTATCTACTGTACTTAAAACGCCACTTCTCAGATCAAAAACTTCAAAAGAAGCCACTGGAAATTCAGCCTCTCAAAAGCAAATGTACTACAGCCCAGATCTCAACCCATCTCAACTGCTGGGCAACACAAATCTGTTTTCTCATAGGTGACCAATTTCAACTACGACACATAACCAAACAAGACAAATTCTCAGCAATTCATTGTGGTGAGAAGAATCGAAATAAAATTGGGGGAAATTCTCGGTTTCAAAAATTACCAGCTAAAGAAATGCAATGTAAGCAAACATTTTGTGTTCCTGAAATGCCCTGTGTCTACGGTGATCAGGTAGAGAGAAGTTTATTTCAAGTTCTAATATAACTTGACGATTGCCACATGGTGCAGAGTCTTTCCACCCCTACACTCCAAAAACCCAATCAGACAAGTGGCCGTAATCTGACTCCCAGTGCACTGGGAGCCGCAGGGCAGGCAGTGAGAGCTGCACTCTGGCCAGGGAAGGCATGAGTGGCAGACCCGCAACAAGGCAGTGGGGGTAAGTCCTTCTTTGCCTTAAGGGAACAAAGCAAGGGGCCAAAAGATGAAACTCTCTTTTATTATAGATATATGTGTCTTCTCAGACAAAATCCAGAAGGAAACTATAGGGTAGGTAGGTGATTCTTTTAGATCTGGGTACTTGGCATAATCATAAGAGAGGCATAGGAAAGGGAGAAGGGAAAAAAAGGATGCTTTGTTGCAAAATCCTCCAAATATCTGAGACCTGTGCATGCACAGGGAAATTACCCTATGGAATGAAATCTATCCGCAGTATTTTTCAACAGAAAAATTACTCACCGGGAGGCTCAGCTGTCCAGAAGTGGATCAGGTTGTGTGCTCAGCTAGAAAGTAATGTGTCTGGTTCAGTACAACCCGGACACATCAACAAACCCCCTTTGTTCTGGGGCGAGAGAAGCAAAACAAATAGTGTTGATCCATTTTCCGAGAGTGTGAACGCATGAGGGAGCATCGCCCGATAATAACAGGAGCTTTGGCAGACTCTGCCCGCCGAGGTGAGCACTTGGAAGGTCAGGGGTATGTATGTGCTGCCTGGCAACTCCGGGGTTCGCAGCTAACTGAGGCTGTTCGCTCTGCCCTGGAAGGACATCAGATTCTGTCGGTTTTCCCAAAAAAAAGCTAAAAGCACTGTTTAGGAGTATATTTATCTATTGGGGTTTTTAAATTTTTTTTTTATCTTTTAATGTTGTTTTAATTTCTCTGGCTGATGAAAATTTGAAGCTGAAAGAACAAGTGAGTTTCTTAAATTAGGTCTCTGGAGAGGCGGGAGAGAACAGGCAAGGAGCTAGAACTTGGGGGACTGGGGAAAGTAAGGGAGCCTGGGTGTAGCCAGGAGGCGACCTTTTGCCGGGGCCTGCCTCTCCAGGTGATCCTTGCTGTTGAAAAGGGAACTGAGGTGTCCTGCCCACCAGCCTCCTTGGCTTCCTGCTTTGTCCTCTTCCTTTTTCCCACTTAATCTAGCCATAGACGACCAGCACCTGTGGTAGCCCCTTT